>JAJHZJ010000781.1:35000-157704 GCA_023548195.1 Bettongia penicillata ogilbyi | reverse complement strand
TAGGAATCAAAAGAAACACATTTTTCCCTTCCCCTAAGAGAAAACTCTAAAGTAATATATGCAAAGGGTAAATATCCCCATACCTTATCTACAGGAGTGAAGCCAGTACAAGCTATGCTAGAGTACCTAAAAGATACTTGCAAGTACACAATTGTCCCTTATTCCCTTGGCCTAAATGGAAGTTGTTTATGAAGATTACTCAAGAAATACATCGAATACTAAGAAGATATTACATTGCCAGCAATGACTCCCTAAATTCGCTACAAGTATCCTAACAACTTGACTCTTCTACCTTTATCCTGCTTGTGATATCAGTATTTAGCCTTTACCCTGTTCAGGCATTTTGGAACATAAACAAAGGCATTTTGGCAGTTCCTCCTTAAGAGACAACACTGAAGTAATATCTATAAAGGGTAAAAATCAACATATCTTTTCGAGAGCAGTGAAGACAACACAAGCTATGCCAGTGTACCTGGAAGATACTTGCAAGTACACCATTGACAATTTCTCCTTTGGCCTACTAGGAATGTGTATTTGAAAATAACTCAAGAGATACAATGTATACTAAGAAGATATTACGTTGTCAGCACTGACACACTAAACTCTCTACAAGTGTGCTATCAAATTGACTCCTTGATTTTTATCCTGCTTGTGATATCAGTATTTAGCCATAGCCCTGTTTAGGCCAACAGGAATCCAAATACACGCTTTCTGGAAGTTCCTCCTTAAAGGAAACACTGAAGTAATGTCCATACAGGGTAAAAATCCACATATCTCATTCGAGATCAATGAAAACAATACAATCTATGCTATTGTACCTGGAAGATTTTTGCAAGTGCACCATTGAAAATTTCTCCATTGCCCTACTTGGAATGTGTATTTGAAGATAACTCCAGAGATACAACGTATTCTAAGAAGATGTTATATGGTCAGCACTGACACCCTAAATTCTCTACAAGTATCCTATCAAATTGAGTCTTTGATTTTTGTCCTCCTTGTGATACCTGTATTTGCCCATATCCCTGATGAGGCCTACCGGAATCCAAATAAACGCTTTTTGGTAGTTTCTCCTTAAGAGAAAACACTGAGGTAATGAAGATACAGGGTAAAAATGAACATATCTTATCGAGATCACAGAAGACAATACAAGCTATGCTATTCTACCTGGAAGATATTTGCAAGTACACTTTGTCAATTGCTCCATTGGCCTACTTGAAGGTGTATTTGAGGGTAACTCAAGAGATAGTATGTATACTAAGAAGATATTACATTGTCAGCACTGATAACCTAATGACTCTACAAGTATCCTATCAATTTGACTCTTCGATCTTTTTCTGCGTGTGATATCAGTACTTAGCCTTTTCCCTGTTGAGGACTAGAGAAATTAAAAGAATCGCGTTTTGACACTTCCCCTAAAGAGAAAACTCTGACTTAATGAATGTAAAGGGTAAAAATTCACATACCTTATCTACAGCAGTGAAGCCAGTACAAGCTATGCTAGAGTACCTAGAAGATACTTGCAAGTACACAATTGTCCCTTATTCCCTTGGCCTAAATGGAAGTTGTATATGAAGATTACTCAAGAAATACATTGAATACTAAGAAGATATTACAATGCCTGCACTGACTCCCTAAATTCGCTACAAGTGTACTATCAACTTGACTCTTCTACCTTTATCCTGCTTGTGATATCAGTATTTAGCCTTTTCCCTTTTCAGGCATTTTGGAATGTAAACAAAGGCATTTTGGCAGTTCCTCCTTAAGAGCCAACACTGAAGTAATATCTATAAAGGGTAAAAATCAACATATCTTTTCGAGAGCAGTGAAGACAACACAAGCTATGCTAGTGTACCTGGAAGGTATTTGCAAGTACACCACTGACAATTTCTCCATTGGCCTACTAGGAATGTGTATTTGAAAATAACTCAAGAGATACAATGTATACTAAGAAGATATTACATTTTCAGCACTGACACCCTAAACTCTCTACAAGTGTCCTATCAAATTGACTCCTTGATTTTTATCCTGCTTGTGATATCAGTATTTAGCCATATCCCTGTTTAGGCCAACAGGAATCCAAATACACGCTTTCTGGTAGTTCCTCCTTAAGAGAAAACACTGAAGTAATGTACATACAGGCTAAAAATCCACATATCTTATCGAGATCAGTGAAGACAATACAATCTATGCTATTGTACCTGGAAGATATTTGCAAGTACACCTTTGTCAATTGCTCCATTGGCCTACTTGGAAGGTGTATTTGAGGATAACTCAAGAGATACAATGTATACTAAGATGATATTACATCGTCAGCACTGATAACCTAAAGTCTCTACAAGTATCCTATCAATTTGACTCTTCGAACATTTTCCTGCTTGTGATATCACTACTTAGCGTTTTCCCTGTTGAGGACTAGAGAATTCAAAAGAAACTCATTTTTTCCCTTCCCCTAAAGAGAAAACTCTAAAGTAATATATGCAAAGGGTAAATATCCCCATACCTTATCTACAGGAGTGAAGCCAGTACAAGCTATGCTAGAGTACCTTGAAAATACTTGCAAGTACACAATTGTCCCTTATTCCCTTGGCCTAAATGGAAGTTGTTCATGAAGATTACTCAAGAAATACATTGCATACTAAGAAGATATTACATTGCCAGCACTGACTCCCAAAATTCGCTACAAGTATCCTAACAACTTGGCTCTTCTACCTTTATCCTGCTTGTGATATCAGTATTTAGCCGTTTCCCTGTTCAGGCATTTTGGAACATAAACAAAGGCATTTTGGCAGTTCCTCCTTAAGAGACAACACTGAAGTAATATCTATAAAGGGTAAAAATCAACATATCTTTTCGAGAGCAGTGAAGACAACACAAGCTATGCTAGTGTACCTGGAAGATACTTGCAAGTACACCATTGACAATTTCTCCATTGGCCTACTAGGAATGTGTATTTGAAAATAACTCAAGAGATACAATGTATACTAAGAAGATATTACATTGTCAGCACTGACACCCTAAACTCTCTACAAGTGTCCTATCAAATTGACTCCTAGATTTTTATCCTGCTTGTGATATCAGTATTTAGCCACAACCTTGTTTAGGCCTACAGGAATCCAAATACACGCTTTCTGGTAGTTCCTCCTTAAAGGAAACACTGAAGTAATGTACATACAGGGTAAAAATCCACATATCTCATTCGAGATCAGTGAAGACAATACAAGCTATGCTATTGTACCTGGAAGATTTTTGCAAGTACACCATTGACAATTTCTCCATTGCCCTACTTGGAATGTGTATTTGAAGATAACTCCAGAGATACAAGGTATTCTAAGAAGATGTTACATTGTCAGTACTGACACCGTAAACTCTCTACAAGTGTCCTATCAAATTGACTCTTTGATTTTTATCCTCCTTGTGATACCTGTATTTACCCATATCCCTGATGAGGCCTACAGGAATCCAAATAAACGCTTTTTGGTAGTTTCTCCTTAAGAGAAATCACTGAAGTAATGAACATACAGGGTAAAAATGCACATATCTTATCGAGATCACAGAAGACAATACAAGCTATGCTATTCTACCTGGAAGATATTTGCAAGTACACTTTGTCAATTGCTCCATTGGCCTACTTGAAGGTGTATTTGAGGGCAACTCAAGAGATAGTATCTTTACTAAGAAGATAGCATATTGTCAGCACTGATAACCTAATGTCTCTACAAGTATCTTATCAATTTGACTCTTCGATCTTTTTCTGCGTGTGATATCACTACTTAGCCTTTTCCCTGTTGAGGACTAGGGAAATCAAAAGAAACGCGTTTTGACACTTCCCCTAACGAGAAAAGTCTGACTTAATGAATGTAAAGGGAAAAAATTCACATACTTTATCTACAGCAGTGAAGCCAGTACAACCTATGCTAGAGTACCTAGAAGATACTTGCAAGTACACAATTGTCCCTAATTCTCTTGGCCTAAATGGAAGTTGTATATGAAGATTACTCAAGAAATACATTGAATACTAAGAAGATATTACAATGCCAGCACTGACTCCCTAAATTCGCTACAAGTATCCTATCAACTTGACACTTCTACCTTTATCCTGCTTGTGATATCAGTATTTAGCCTTTTCCCTTTTCAGGCATTTTGGAATGTAAACAAAGGCATTTTGGCAGTTCCTCCTTAAGAGCCAACACTGAAGTAATATCTATAAAGGGTAAAAATCAACATATCTTATCGAGAGCAGTGAAGGCAACACAAGCTATGCTAGTGTACCTGGAAGGTATTTGCAAGTATACCACTGACAATATCTCCATTGGCCTACTAGGGATGTGTATTTGAAAATAACTCAAGAGATACAATGTATACTAAGAAAATATTACATTTTCAGCACTGACACCCTAAACTCTCTACAAGTGTCCTATCAAATTGACTCCTTGATTTTTATCCTGCTTGTGATATCAGTATTTAGCCATATCCCTGTATAGGTGTACAGGAATCCAAATACACGCTTTCTCGTAGTTCCTCCTTAAGAGAAAACACTGAAGTAATGTATATACAGGGTAAAAATCCACATATCCTATCGAGATAAGGGAAGACAATACAAGCTATGGTGTTGTATTTGGACATATTAGCAAGTACACGTTTGTCAATTGCTCCATTGGCCTACTTGGAAGGTGTATTTGAGGATAAGTCAAGAGATACAATGTGTACTAAGAAGATACTACATTGGAAGCACTGAAAACGTAATCGCTGTACAAGTATCCTATCAATTTAACGCTTCGATCTTTTTCCTGCTTGTGATATCACTACTTAGCCTTTTCCCTATGGAAAATTAGAGAAATCAAAAGAAAAGCGTTTTGTCACTTCCCCTAAAGAGAAAACTCTGAAGGAATGCATGTATAGGGTCAAAATCCACAGACCTCATCTACAGCAGTGAAGGCAGTACAAGCTATGCTAGAGTACCCAGAAGATAATTGCAAGTACAGAACTGTCCTTTACTCCCTTGGCCAAATGGAATTTGTATATGAAGATTACTCAAGAAATACATTGAATACTAAGATGATATTACATTGCCAGCACTGACTCCCTAAATTCGCTACAAGTGTCCTATCAACTTTACTCTTCTATATTTATCCTGCTTGTGATATCAGTATTTAGCTTTTTCCCTGTTCAGGGATTTTGGAATCTAAACAAAGGCATTTTGGAAACTCCTCCTGAGGAAACAACACTTAAGTAATATATATAAAGAGTAAAAATCCACATATCTTATCGAGAGCAGTGCAGACAATACAAGCTATGCTAGTGTACCTGGAATATACTTGCAAGTACACCATTGAAAATTTCTCCATTGGCCTATTTGGAATGTGTATTTGAAGATAACTGAAGAGATACAACGTATACTAAGAAGATTTTACATTTTCAGCACGGACACCCTAAACTCTCTACAAGTGTCCTATCAAATTGACTCTTTGATTTTTATCCTGCTTGTGATATCACTATTTAGCCATATCCCGGTATAGGCCTACAGGAATCCAAATAAACGCTTTTTCGTTTTTCCTCCTTAAGAGAAAAAACTGAAGTAATGTACATACAGGGTAAAAATCCACATATCTTATCGAGATCAGTGAAGACAATACAATCTATGCTATTGTTCCTAGAAGGTATTTGCAAGTACACCTTTGTCAATTGCTCCATTGGCCTACTTGGAAAGTGTATTTGAGGGTAACTCAAGAGATACAATGTATACTAAGAAGATATTACATTGTCAGCAGTGAAAACCTAGTATCTCTACATGTATCCTATCAATTTGACTCTTTGATATTTCTCCTGCTTGTGATATCACTACTTAGCCTTTTCCCTGTTGAGGACTAGAGAATTCAAAAGAAACACATTTTTTCCCTTCCCCTAAAGAGAAAACTCTAAAATAGTATATGCAAAGGGTAAACATCCCCATACCTTATCTACAGGAGTGAAGCCAGTACAAGCTATGCTAGAGTACCTAGAAGATACTTGCAAGTACACAATTGTCCCTTATTCCCTTGGCCTAAATGGAAGTTGTTTATGAAGATTACTCAAGAAATACATCGAATACTAAGAAGATATTACATTTCCAGCACTGACTCCCTAAATTCGCTACAAGTATCCTAACAACTTGACTCTTCTACCTTTATCCTGCTTGTGACATCAGTATTTAGCCTTTACCCTGTTCAGGCATTTTAGAACATAAACAAAGGCATTTTGGCAGTTCCTCCTTAAGAGACAACACTGAAGTAATATCTATAAAGGGTAAAAATCAACATATCTTTTCGAGAGCAGTGAAGACGACACAAGCTATGCTAGTGTACCTGGAAGATACATGCAAGTACACCATTGACAATTTCTCCATTGGCCTACTAGGAATGTGTATTTGAAAATAACTCAAGAGATACAATGTATACTAAGAAGATATTACATTGTCAGCACTGACACACTAAACTCTCTACAAGTGTCCTATCAAATTGACTCTTTGATTTTTATCCTGCTTGTGATATCAGTATTTAGCCATGTCCCTGTTTAGGCCTATGGGAATCCAAATACACGCTTTCTGGTAGTTCCTCCTTTAAGGAAACACTGAAGTAATGTACATACAGGGTAAAAATCCACATATCTCATTCGAGATCAGTGAAAACAATACAATCTATGCAATTATGCCTGGAAGATTTTTGCAAGTGCACCATTGACAATTTCTCCATTGCCCTACTTTGAATGTGTATTTGAAGATAACTCCAGAGATACAATGTATTCTAAGAAGGTGTTACATGGTCAGCACTGACACCCTAAATTCTCTACAAGTATCCTATCAAATTGAGTCTTTGATATTTATCCTCCTTGTGATACCAGTATTTGCCCATATCCCTGATGAGGCCTACAGGAATCCAAATAAACGCTTTTTGGTAGTTTCTCCTTAAGAGAAAACACTGAAGTAATGAAGATACAGGGTAAAAATGAACATATCTCATACGAGATCACAGAAGACAATACAAGCTATGCTATTCTACCTGGAAGATATTTGCAAGTACACTTTGTCAATTGCTCCATTGGCCTACTTGAAGGTGTATTTGAGGGTAACTCAAGAGATAGTATGTATACTAAGAAGATATTATATTGTCAGCACTGATAACCTAATGTCTCTACAAGTATCCTATCAATTCGACTCTTTGATCTTTTTCTGCGTGTGATATCACTACTTAGCCTTTTCCCTGTTGAGGACTAGAGAAATTAAAAGAAACGCGTTGTGACACTTCCCCTAAAGAGAAAAGTCTGACTTAATGAATGTAAAGGGAAAAAATTCACATACCTTATCTACAGCAGTGAAGCCAGTACAAGCTATGCTAGAGTACCTAGAAGATACTTGCAAGTACACAATTGTCCATTATTCTCTTGGCCTAAATGGAAGTTGTATATGAAGATTACTCAAGAAATACATTGAATACTAAGAAGATATTACAATGCCAGCACTGACTCCCTAAATTCGCTACAAGTGTACTATCAACTTGACTCTTCTACCTTTATCCTGCTTGTGATATCAGTATTTAGCCTTTTCCCTTTTCAGGCATTTTGGAATGTAAACAAAGGCATTTTGGCAGTTCCTCCTTAAGAGCCAACACTGAAGTAATATCTATAAAGGGTAAAAATCAACATATCTTTTCGAGAGCAGTGAAGACAACACAAGCTATGCTAGTGTACCTGGAAGGTATTTGCAAGTACACCACTGACAATTTCTCCATTGGCCTACTAGGAATGTGTATTTGAAAATAACTCAAGAGATACAATGTATACTAAGAAGATATTACATTTTCAGCACTGACACCCTAAACTCTCTACAAGTGTCCTATCAAATTGACTCCTTGATTTTTATCCTGCTTGTGATATCAGTATTTAGCCATATCCCGGTATAGGCCTACAGGAATCCAAATACACGCTTTCTGGTAGTTCCTCCTTAAGAGAAAACACTGAAGTAATGTACATACAGGCTGGAAAATCCACATATCTTATCGAGATCAGTGAAGACAATACAATCTATGGTATTGTACCTGGAAGATATTTGCAAGTACACCTTTGTCAATTGCTCCATTGGCCTACTTGGAAAGTGTATTTGAGGATAAATCAAGAGATACAATGTATACTTAGATGATATTACATCGTCAGCACTGATAACCTAATGTCTCTACAAGTATCCTATCAATTTGACTCTTCGAACATTTTCCTGCTTGTGATATCACTACTTAGCGTTTTCCCTGTTGAGGACTAGAGAATTCAAAAGAAACCCTTTTTTTCCCTTCCCCTAAAGAGAAAACTCTAAAGTAATATATGCAAAGGGTAAATATCCCCATACCTTATCTACAGGAGTGAAGCCAGTACAAGCTATTCTAGAGTACCTAGAAAATACTTGCAAGTACACAATTGTCCCTTATTCCCTTGGCCTAAATGGAAGTTGTTCATGAAGATTACTCAAGAAATACATTGCATACTAAGAAGATATTACATTGCCAGCACTGACTCCCAAAATTCGCTACAAGTATCCTAACAACTTGGCTCTTCTACCTTTATCCTGCTTGTGATATCAGTATTTAGCCGTTTCCCTGTTCAGGCATTTTGGCATTTTGGCAGTTCCTCCTTAAGAGACAACACTGAAGTAATATCTATAAAGGGTAAAAATCAACATATCTTTTCGAGAGCAGTGAAGACAACACAAGCTATGCTAGTGTACCTGGAAGATACTTGCAAGTACACCATTGACAATTTCTCCATTGGCCTACTAGGAATGTGTATTTGAAAATAACTCAAGAGATACTATGTATACTAAGAAGATATTACATTGTCCGCACTGACACCCTAAACTCTCTACAAGTGTCCTATCAAATTCACTCCTTGATTTTTATCCTGCTTGTGATATCAGTATTTAGCCACAACCTTGTTTAGGCCTACAGGAATCCAAATACACGCTTTCTGGTAGTTCCTCCTTAAAGGAAACACTCAAGTAATGTACATACAGGGTAAAAATCCACATATCTTATCGAGATAATGAAGACAATACAAGCTATGCTATTGTACCTGGAAGATTTTTGCAAGTGCACCATTGACAATTTCTCCATTGCCCTACTTGGAATGTGTATTTGAAGATAACTCCAGAGATACAAGGTATTCTAAGAAGATGTTACATTGTGAGTACTGACACCCTAAATTCTCTACAAGTATACTATCAAATTGAGTCTTTGATTATGATCCTGCTTTTGATACCTGTATTTACCCATATCCCTGATGAGGCCTACAGGAATCCAAATAAACACTTTTTGGTAGTTTCTCCTTAAGAGAAAACACTGAAGTAATGAAGATACAGGGTAAAAATGCACATATCTTATCGAGATCACAGAAGACAATACAAGCTATGCTATTCTACCTGGAAGATATTTGCAAGTACACTTTGTCAATTGCTCCATTGGTCTACTTGAATGTGTATTTGAGGGTAACTCAACAGATAGTATGTATACTAAGAAGATATTACATTGTCAGCACTGATAACCTAATGTCTCTACAAGTATCCTATCAATTTGACTCTTCGATCATTTTCCTGCATGTGATATCACTACTTAGCATTTTCCCTGTTGAGGACTAGAGAAATCAACAGAAACGCGTTTTGACAGTTCCCCTAAAGAGAAAACTCTGACTTAATGAATGGAAAGGGTAAAAATTCACATACCTTTTCTACAGCAGTGAAGCCAGTACAAGCTATGCTAGAGTACCTAGAAGATACTTGCAAGTACACAATTGTCCCTTATTCCCTTGGCCTAAATAGAAGTTGTATATGAAGATTACTCAAGAAATACATTGAATACTAAGAAGATATTACATTGCCAGCACTGACACCCTAAACTCTCTATAAGTGTCCTATCAAATTGACTCCTTGATTTTTATCCTGCTTGTGATATCAGTATTTAGCCATGTCCCTGTTTAGGACTACAGGAATCCAAATATACGCTTTCTGGTAGTTCCTCCTTAAGAGAAAACACTGAAGTAATGTATATACAGGGTAAAAATCCACATATCTTATCGAGAAAAGTGAAGACAATACAAGCTATGCTGTTGTACCTGTACATATATGCAAGTACATGTTTGTCAATTGCTCCATTAGCCTACTTGGAAGGTGTATTGAGGATCAGTCAAGAGATACAATGTGTACTAAGAAGATATTACATTGGAAGCACTGAAAACGTAATTTCTCTACAAGTATCCTATCAATTTGACGCTTCGATCTTTTTCCTGCTTTTGATATCACTACTTAGCCTTTTCCCTGTGGAGGATTAGAAAAATCAAAAGAAAAGCGTTTTGTCACTTCCCCTAAAGAGAAAACTCTGACGGAATGTATGGAAAGGGTAAAAATCCACAGACCTCATCTACAGCAGTGAAGCCTGTACAAGCTATGCTAGAGTAGCTAGAAGATACTTGCAAGTACAGAACTGTCTTTACTCCCTTGGCCAAATGGAATTTGTATATGAAGATTACTCAAGATATACATTGAATACTAAGAAGTTATTACACTGCCAGCACTGACTCTCTAAATTCGCTACAAGTGTCCTATCAACTTTACTCTTCTATATTTATTCTGCTTGTGATATCAGTATTTAGCTTTTTCCCTGTTCAGGGATTTTGGAATCTAAACAGAGGCATTTTGGAAACTCCTCCTTAAGAAACAACACTTAAGTAATATATATATAAAGAGTAAAAATCCACATATCTTATCGAGAGCAGTGCAGACAATACAAGCTATGCTAGTGTACCTGGAATATACTTGCAAGTACACCATTGACAATTTCTCCATTGGCCTACGTGGAATGTGTATTTGAAGATAACTTCAAGAGATACAATGTATATTAAGAAGATTTTACATTGTCAGCACTGACACCCTAAACCCTCTACAAGTGTCCTATCAAATTGACTCTTTGATTTTTATCCTGCTTGTGATATCACTATTTAGCCATATCCCTGTTGAGGCCTACAGGAATCCAAATAAACGCTTTTTGGTTGTTCCTCCTTAAGAGAAAACACTGAAGCAATGTACATACAGGGTAAAAATCCACATATCTTATCGAGATCAGTGAAGACAATACAATCTATGGTATTGTACCTGGAAGATATTTGCAAGTACAGTTTTGTCAATTGCTCCATTGGCCTACTTGGAAAGTGTTTTTGAGGGCAATTCAAGAGATACAATGTATACTAAGTAGATGTTACGTCGTCAGCACTGATAACCTAATGTCTCTACAAGTATCCTATCAATTTGACTCTTCGAACATTTTCCTGCTTGTGATATCACTACTTAGCGTTTTCCCTCTTGAGGAATAGAGAATTCAAAAGAAACCCCTTTTTTCCCTTCCCCTAAAGAGAAAACTGTGAAGTAATATATGCAAAGGGTAAATATCCCCATACCTTATCTACAGGAGTGAAGCCAGTACAAGCTATGCTAGAGTACCTAGAAGATACTTGGAAGTACACAATTGTCCCTCATTCCCTTGGCTTAAATGGAAGATTTTTATGAAGATTACTCAAGAAATACATTGAATAATAAGAAGATTTTACATTGTCAGCACTGACCTCCTAACCCTCTACAAGCGTCGTATCAAATTGCCTCTTTGATTTTAATCCTGCTTGTCATATCATTATTTAGCCATATCCCTGTTGAAGCCTACAGGAATCCAAATGAACGCTTTTTGGTTGTTCCTCCTTAAGAGAAAACACTGAAGTAATGTACATACAGGGTAAAAATCCACATATCTTATCGAGATCAGTGGATCCATAGTATTGTATCTGGATGATATTTGCAAGTACACCTTTGTCAATTGCTCCATTGGCCTACTTGGAAAGTGTATTTGAGGGTAATTCAAGATATACAATGTATACTAAGTAGATATTACATTGTCAGCACCGATAACCTAATGTCTCTACAAATATCCTATCAATTTGACTCTTCGAACTTTTGCCTGCTTGTGATATCACTACTTAGACTTTTCCCTATGGAGGATTAGAGAAATCAAAAGAAAAGTGTTTTGTCACTTCCCCTAAAGAGAACACTCTGAAGGAATGTATGTAAAGGGTCAAAATTCACAGACCTCATCTACAGCAGTGAAGGCAGTACAAGCTATGCTAGAGTACCTAGAAGATAATTGCAAGTACACAACTGTCCCTTATTCCCTTGGTCAAAATGGAAGTTTTATATGAAGATTACTCAAGAAATACATTGAATACTAAGACGATATTACATTGCCAGCACTGACCCCCTAAATTCGCTACAAGTGTCCTATCAACTTGACTCTTCTATATTTATCCTGCTTGTGATGTCAGTATTTAGCCTTTTCCCTGTTCATGGATTTTGGAATCTAAACAAAGGCATTTTGGAAACTCCTCCTGAAGAAACAACACTTAAGTAATATATATATATATATATATATATATATATATATATATATATATATAGTAAAAATCCACATATCTTATCGAGAGCAGTGCAGACAATACAAGCTATGCAAGTGTACCTGGAATATACTTGCAAGTACACCATTGACAATTTCTCCATTGGCCTACGTGGAATGTGTATTTGAAAACAACTCAAGAGATACAATGTACACTAAGAAGATATTACATTATCACCACTGACACACTAAACTCTCTTCAAGTGTCCTATCAAATTGACTCCTTGATTTTTATCCTGCTTGTGATATCAGTATATAGCCATATCCCTGTTTAGGCCAACAGGAATCCAAATACACGCTCTCTGGTAGTTCCTCCTTAAGAGAAAACACTGAAGTAATGCATATACAGGGTAAAAAACGACATATCTTATCGAGACAAATGAAGACAATAGAAGCTATGCTGTTGTACCTGGACATATTTGCAAGATCACGTTTGTCAATTGCTCCATTGGCCTACTTGGAAGATGTATTTGAGGATAACTCAAGAGATACAATGTATAGTAAGAAGATGTTACATTGTCAGCACTGAAAACCTGATATCTCTACAAGTATCCTATTAATTTGACTCTTTCATCTTTTTCCTGCTTTTGATATCAGTACGTAGCCTTTTCCCTGTTGAGGACTGGAGAAATCAAAAGAAACGCGTTTTGTCCCTTCCCCTAAAGAGAAAACTCTATAGTAATGTATGTAAAGGGTAAAAATCCACGTAACTTATCTACAGCAGTGAAGCCACTACAAGCTATTCTAGAGAACCCAGAAGATACCTGCAAATACACCATTGTCCCTTATTCCCTTGGCCAAAATGGAAGTAGTATATGAAGATGACTCATGAAATACATTGAATACTAAGAAGATATTACATTGCCAGCACTGAATCCCTAAATTCTCTACAAGTGTCCTACCAACGTGACTCATCTATCTTTATCCTGCTTGTGATATCAGTATTTAGCCTTTTCCCTGTTCAGGCATTTTGGAATGTAAACAAAGGCATTTTGGCAGTTCCTACTTAAGAGCCAACACTGAAGTAATATCTATAAAGGGTAAAAATCAACATATATTTTCGAGAGCAGTGAAGACAACACAAGCTATGCTAGTGTACCTGGAAGGTATTTGCAAGTACACCATTGACAATTTCTCCATTGGCCTACTAGGAATGTGTATTTGAAAATAACTCAAGAGATACAATTAATACTACGAAGGTATTACATTGTCAGCACTGACACCCTAAACTCTCTACTAGTGTCCTATCAAATTGACTCCTTGATTTTTATCCTGCTTGTGATATCAGTATTTAGCCATGTCCCTGTGTAGGCCTACAGGAATCCAAATACACGCTTACTGGTAGTTCCTCCTTAAGAGAAAACACTGAAGTAATATATATACAGGGTAAAAATCCACATATCTTATCGAGATAAATGAAGACAATATAAGCTATGCTGTTGTACCTGGACATATTTGCAAGTACACGTTTGTCAATTGCTCCATTGGCCTACTTGAAGGTGTATTTGAGGATCAGTCAAGAGATACAATGTGTACTAAGAAGATATTACATTGGAAGCACTGAAAACCTAATCTCTCTACAAGTATCCTATCAATTTGACGCTTCGATCTTTTTCCTGCTTGTGATATCACTACTTAGCCTTTTCCCTGTGGAGGATTAGAGAAATCAAAAGAAAAGCGTTTTGTCACTTCCCCTAAAGAGAAAACTCTGAAGGAATGTATGTAAAGGGTAAAAATCCACATACCTCATCTACAGCAGTGAAGCCAGCACAAGCTATGCTAGAGTACCTAGAAGATACTTGCAAGTACAGAACTGTCCCTTATTTCCTTGTCCTAAATGGAATTTGTATATGAAGATTACTCAAGAAATACATTGAATACTAAGACGATATTACATTGCCAGCACTGACTCCCTAAATTCGCTACAAGTGTCCTATCAACTTTACTCTTCTATACTTATCCTGCTTGTGATATCAGTATTTAGCTTTTTCCCTGTTCAGGGATTTTGGAATCTAAACAAAGGCATTTTGGAAACTCCTCCTTAAGAAACAACACTTAAGTAATATATATAAAGAGTAAAAATCCACATATCTTATCGAGAGCAGTGCAGACAATACAAGCTATGCTAGTGTACCTGGAATATACTTGCAAGTACACCATTGACAATTTCTCCATTGGCCTACTTGGAATGTGTATTTGAAGATAACTCAAGAGATACAATGTATACTAAGAAGATTTTACATTGTCAGCACTGACATCCTAAACTCTCTACAAGTGTCCTATCAAATTGACTCTTTGATTTTTATCCTGCTTGTGATATCATTATTTAGCCATATCCCTGTTGAGGCCTACAGGAATCCAATTCAATTTTTGGTTGTTCCTCCTTAAGAGAAAACACTGAAGTAATGTACATACAGGGTAAAAATTCACATATCTTATCGAGATCAGTGAAGACAATACAATCTATGGTATTGTACCTGGATGATATTTGCAAGTACACCTTTGTCAATTGCTCCATTGGCCTACTTGGAAAGTGTATTTGAGGGTAATTCAAGAGATACAAGGTATACTAAGAAGATATTACATTGTCAGCACTGATAACCTAATGTCTCTTCAAGTATCCTCTCAATTTGACTCTTCGATCATTTTCCTGCATGTGATATAACTACTTAGCCTTTTCCCTCTTGAGGACTAGAGAAATCAAAAGAAACGCGTTTTGACACTTCCCCTAAAGAGAAAACTCTGACTTAATGAATGGAAAGGGTAAAAATTCACATACCTTATCTACAGCAGTGAAGCCAGTACAAGCTATGCTAGAGTACCTAGAATATTCTTATAAGTACAGAATTGTCCTTTTTTCCCTTGGTCAAAATGGAAGTTGTATGTGAAGATTACTCAAGAAATACATTGAATACTATGAAGATATTACATTGCCAGCACTGACTCCCTAAATTCGCCACAAGTTTCCTGTCAACTTGACTCTTCTTCATTTATCCTGCTTGTGATATCAGTATTTAGCCTTTTCCCTGTTCAGGCATTTTGGAATGCAAACAAAGGCCTTTTGGCAGTTCCTCCTTAAGAGACAACACTGAAGTAATATATATATAAATGGTAAAAATCCTCATATCTTATTGAGAGCAGTGAAGACAACACAAGCTATGCTAGTGTACCTGGAAGGTACTTGCAAGTACACCATTGACAATTTCTCCATTGGCCTACTAGGAATGTGTATTTGAAAATAACTCAAGAGATACACTGTATACTAAGAAGATAATACATTTTCAGCACTGACACCCTAAAATCTCTACAAGTGTCCTATCCAATTGACTCCTTCATATTTCTCCTGCTTGTGATATCAGTATTTAACCATATCCCTGTTTAGGCCTACAGGAATCCAAATACACGCTTTCTGGTAGTTCCTCCTTAAGAGAAAACACTGAAGTAATGTATATACAGGTCAAAAATCCACATATCTTATGGAGATAAGTGAAGACAATACAAGCTATGCTGTTGTACCTGGACATATTTGCAAGTACACGTTTGTGAATCGCTCCATTGGCCTACTTGGAAGATGTATTTGAGGATAACTCAAGAGATACAATGTGTACTAAGAAGACATTACATTGCCAGCACTGAATCTCTAAATTCGCTACAAGTGTCCTATCAACTTGACTCTTCGACCTTTATCCTGCTTGTGATATCAGTATTTAGCCTTTTCCCTGTTCAGGCATTTTGGAATATAAACAAAGGCATTTTGGCAGTTCCTCCTTAAGAGACAACACTGACGTAATATCTATAAAGGGTAAAAATCAACATATCATATGGAGACCAATGAAGACAACACAAGCTATGCTAGTGTACCTGGAAGATACTTGCAAGTACACCATTGACAATTTCTCCATTGGCCTACGTGGAATGTGTATTTGAAAATAACTCAAGAGATACAATGTACACTAAGAAGATATTACATTATCACCACTGACACACTAAACTCTCTTCAAGTGTCCTATCAAATTGACTCCTTGATTTTTATCCTGCTTGTGATATCAGTATATAACCATATCCCTGTTTAGGCCAACAGGAATCCAAATACACGCTCTCTGGTAGTTCCTCCTTAAGAGAAAACACTGAAGTAATGGATATACAGGGTAAAAATCCACATATCTTATCGAGAATGGAAGTCATATATGAAAATTACTCAAGAAATACATTGAATACTAAGAAGATATTACATTGCCAGCACTGACTCCCTAAATTCGCTACAAGTGTCCTATCAACTTGACTCTTCTACTTTTATCCTGCTTGTGATATGAGTATTTAGCCTTTTCCCTGTTCAGGCATTTTGGAATGTAAACAAAGGCATTTTGGCAGTTCCTACTTAAGAGCCAACACTGAAGTAATATCTATAAAGGGTAAAAATCAACATATATTTTCGAGAGCAGTGAAGACAACACAAGCTATGCTAGTGTACCTGGAAGGTATTTGCAAGTACACCATTGACAATTTCTCCATTGGCCTACTAGGAATGTGTATTTGAAAATAAGTCAAGAGATACAATTAATACTAAGAAGATATTGCATTGCAAGAACTGACTCCGTAAATTCGCTACAAGTGTCCTATCAACTTTACTCTTCTATACTTATCCTGCTTGTGATATCAGTATTTAGCTTTTTCCCTGTTCAGGGATTTTGGAATCTAAACAAAGGCATTTTGGAAACTCCTCCTTAAGAAACAACACTTAAGTTATATATATAAAGAACAAAAATCCACATATCTTATCGAGAGCAGTGCAGACAATACAAGCTGTGCTAGTGTACCTGGAATATAGTTGCAAGTACACCATTGACAATTTCTCCATTGGCCTACTTGGAATGTGTATTTGAAGATAACTCAAGAGATACAATGTATACTAAGAAGATATTACATGGTCAGCACTGACACCCTAAACTCTCTACAAGTGTCCTATCAAATTGACTCTTTGATTTTTTATCCTGCTTGTGATATCATTATTTAGCCATATCCCTGTTGAGGCCTACAGGAATCCAAATGAACAATTTTTGGTTGTTCCTCCTTAAGAGAAAACACTGAAGTAATGTACATACAGGGTAAAAATCCACATATCTTATCTAGATCAGTGAAGACAATACAATCTATGGTATTGTACCTGGATGATATTTGGAAGTACACCTTTGTCAATTGCTCCATTGGCCTACTTGGATAGTGTATTTGAGGGTAATTCAAGAGATGCAATGTATACTAAGAAGATATTACATTGTCAGCACTGATAACGTAATGTCTCTACAAGTATCCTATCAATTTGACTCTTCGATCATTTTCCTGCATGTGATATAGCTACTTAGCCTTTTCCCTCTTGAGGACTAGAGAAATCAAAAGAAACGCGTTTTGACACTTCCCCTAAAAAGAAAACTGTGACTTAATGAATGGAAAGGGTAAAAATTCACATACCTTTTCTACAGCACTGAAGCCAGTACAAGCTATGCTAGAGTACCTAGAAGATACTTCCAAGTACACAATTGTCCCTTATTCCCTTAGCCTAAATAGAATTTGTATATGAAGATTACTCAAGAAATACATTGAATACTAAGAATATATTACAAAGCCAGCACTGACTCCCTAAATTCGCTACAAGTGTCCTATCATCTTGACTCTTCTACATTTATCCTGCTTGTGATATCAGTATTTAGCCTTTTCCCTGTTCAGGCATTTTGGAATGTAAACAAAGGCATTTTGGGAGTTCCTCCTTAAGAGACAACACTGAAGTAATATATATAAAGGGTAAAAATCGACATATCTTATCGAGAGCAGTGAAGACAACACAAGCTATGCTAGTGTACCTGGAAGGTATTTGCAAGTACACCCTTGACAATTTCTCCATTGGCCTACTAGGAATGTGTATTTGAAAATAACTCAAGAGATACAATTAATACTAAGAAGATATTACATTGTCAGCACTGACACCCTAAACTCTCTACAAGTGTCCTATCAAATTGACTCCTTGATTTTTATCTTGCTTGTGATATCAGTATTTAGCCATGTCCCTGTTTAGGCCTACAGGAATCCAAATACACGCTTACTGGTAGTTCCTCCTTAAGAGAAAACACTGAAGTAATGTATATACAGGGTAAAAATCCACATATCTTATCGAGATAATGAAGACAATACAAGCTATGCTGTTGTACCTGGATATATGTGCAAGTACACGTTTGTCAATTGCTCCATTGGCCTACTTGGAAGGTGTATTGAGGAAAAGTCAAGAGATACAATGTGTACTAAGAAGATATTACATTGGAAGCACTGAAAACGTAATCTCTCTACAAGTATGCTATCAATTTGACGCTTCGATCTTTTTCCTGCTTTTGATATCACTACTTAGCCTTTTCCCTGTGGTGGATTAGAGAAATCAAAAGGAAAGCGTTGTGTCACTTCCCCTAAAGAGAAAACTCTGAAGGAATGTATGTAAAGAGTAAAAATCCACAGACCTCATCTACATCAGTGAAGCCAGTACAAGCTATGTTAGAGTACCTAGAAGATACTTGCAAGTACAGAACTGTCCTTTACTCCCTTGGCCAAATGGAATTTGTATATGAAGATTACTCAAGAATACATTGAATACTAAGACGATATTACGTTGCCAGCACTGACTCCCTAAATTCGCTACAAGTGTCCTATCACCTTTACTCTTCTATATTTATCCTGCTTGTGATATCAGTATTTAGCTTTTTCCTTGTTCATGGATTTTGGAACCTAAACAAAGGCATTTTGGGAACTCCTCCTGAAGAAACAACACTTAAGTAATATATATATATATATATATATATATATATATATATATATATATATATATATATATATATATATATATATATATATATATATAAAAGAGTAAAAATCCACATATCTTATCGAGAGCAGTGCAGACAATACAAGCTATGCAAGTGTACCTGGAATATACTTGCAAGTACACCATTGAAAATTTCTCCATTGGCCTACTTGGAATGTGTATTTGAAAATAACTCAAGAGATACAATTAATACTAAGAAGATATTACATTGTCAGCACTGACACCCTAAACTCTCTACAAGTGTCCTATCAAATTGACTCCTTGACTTTTATCCTGCTTGTGATATCAGTATTTAGCCATGTCCCTGTGTAGGCCTACAGGAATCCAAATACACGCTTTCTGGTAGTTCCGCCTTAAGAGAAAACACTGACGTAATGTATATACAGGGTAAAAATCCACATATCTTATCGAGATAAGTGAAGACAATACAGGCTATTCTGTTGTATCTGGACATATTTGCAAGATCATGTTTGTCAATTGCTCCATTGGCCTACTTGGATGATGTATTTGAGGATAACTCAAGAGATACAATGTATACTAAGAAGATGTTACATTGTCAGCACTGAAAACCTAATGTCTCTACAAGTATCCTATCAATTTGACTCTTCCATCTTTTTCCTGCTTTTGATATCACTACTTAGCCTTTTCCCTGTTCAGGACTGGAGAAATCAAAAGAAATCCGTTTTGTCCCTTCCCCTAAAGAGAAAACTCTATAGTAATGTATGTAAAGGGTAAAAATCCACATAACTTATCTATGCTATTTTACCTGGAAGATTTTTGCAAGTGCAAAATTGACAATTTCTCCATTGCCCTACTTGGAATGTGTATTTGAAGATAACTCCAGAGATACAATGTATTCTAAGAAGATGTTACATGGTCAGAACTGACACCCTAAATTCTCTACAAGTATACTATCAAATTGAGTCTTTGATTATTATCCTGCTTTTGATACCTGTATTTACCCATATCCCTGATGAGGCCTACAGGAATCCAAATAAACACTTTTTGGTAGTTTCTCCTTAAGAGAAAACACTGAAGTAATGAAGATACAGGGTAAAAATGCATATATCTTATCGAGATCACAGAAGACAATACAAGCTATGCTATTCTACCTGGAAGATATTTGCAAGTACACTTTGTCAATTGCTCCATTGGCCTACTTGAAGGTGTATTTGAGGGTAACTGAAGAAATACAATGTATACTAAGAAGATATTACATTATCAGCCCTGATAACCTAATGAGAATAGAAGCTATGCTGTTGTACCTGGACATATTTGCAAGTACCCCTTTGTCAATTGCTCCTTTGGCCTACTTGGAAAGTGTATTTGAGGGTAATTCAAGAGATACAATGTATACTAAGAAGATATTACATCGTCAGCACTGATAACCTAATGTCTCTACAAGTATCCTATCAATTTGACTCTTCGAACATTTTCCGGCTTGTGATATCACTACTTAGCGTTTTCCCTGTTGAGGACTAGAGAATTCAAAAGATACCCATTTTTTCCCTTCCCCTAAAGAGAAAACTCTGAAGTAATATATGCAAAGGGTAAATATCCCCATACCTTATCTACAGGAGTTAAGCCAGTACAAGCTATGCTAGAGTACCTAGAAGATACTTGCAAGTATACAATTGTCCCTTACTCCCTTGGCCTAAATGGAAGTTGTTTATGAAGATTACTCAAGAAATACATTGCATACTAAGAAGATATTACATTGCCAACACTGACTCCCTAAATTCGCTACAAGTATCCTAACAACTTGACTCTTCTACTTTTATCCTGCTTGTGATATCAGTATTTAGCCTTTTCCCTGCTCAGGCATTTCGGAATGTAAACAACGGCATTTTGGCAGTTCCTCCTTAAGATACAATGTATACTAAGAAGATATTACATTTTCTGCACTGACACCCTAACCTCTCTACAAGTGTCCTATCAAATTGAGTCCTTCATTTTTATCCTGCTTGTGATATCAGTATTTAAGCATATCCCTGTTTAGGCCTACAGGAATCCAAATACACGCTTTCTGGTAGTTCATCCTTAAGAGAAAACACTGAAGTAATGTATGTACAGGGTAAAAATCCACATATCTTATCGAGATAAGTGAAGACAATGCAAGCTATGCTGTTGTATCTGGACATATTTGCAAGTACACCTTTGTGAATTGCTCCATTTGCCTACTTGGAAGGTGTTTTTGAGGATAAGTCAAGAGATACAATGTGTACTAAGAAGATATTACACTGGAAGCACTGAAAACGTAATCTCTCTACAAGTATTCTATCAATTTCACGCTTCGATCTTTTTCCTGCTTGTGATATCACTACTTAGCCTTTTCCCTGTGGAGGATTAGAGAAATCAAAAGAAAAGCGTTTTGTCACTTCCCCTAAAGAGAAAACTCTGAAGGAATGTATGGAAAGGGTAAAAATCCACAGACCTCATCTACAGCAGTGAAGCCTGTACAAGCTATGCTAGAGTAGCTAGAAGATACTTGCTAGTACAGAATTGTCCTTTATTGCCTTGGCGAAATGGAAGTTGTATATGAAGATTACTCAAGAAATACATTGAATACTAAGAAAATATTACATTGCCAGCACTGACTCCCTAAATTCGCTACAAGTGTCCTATCAACTTGACTCTTCTACATTTATCCTGCTTGTGATATCACTATTTAGCCTTTTTCCTGTTCAGGCATTTTGAAGTCTAAGCAAAGGCATTTTGGAAACTCCTCCTTAAGAAACAACACGTAAGTAATATATATAAAGCGTAAAAATCCATTTATCTTATCGAGAGCAGTGAAGACAATACAAGCTATGCTAGTGTACCTGGAAGATACTTGCAAGTGTACCATTGACAATTTCTCCCTTGGCCTACTTGCAATGTGTATTTGAAGATAACTCAAGAGATACAATGTATACTAAGAAGATTTTACATTGTCAGCACTGACACGCTAAACTCTCTACAAGTGTTCTCTCAACTTGACTCTTTGATTTTTATCCTGCCTGTGATATCACTATTTATCCATATCCCTGTTGAGACCTACAGGAATCCAAATAAACGCTTTTTGGTTGTTCCTCCTTAAGAGAAAACAGTGAAGTAATGTATATTCAAGGGAAAAATTCACATATCTTATCGATATCAGTGAAAACAATACAATCGATGCTATTCTACCTGGAAGATATTTGCAAGTACACCTTTATCAATTTCTCCATTGGCCTACTTGGAAAGTATATTTGAGTGTAACTCCAGAGATACAATGTATACTAAGAAGATATTACATTGTCAGCACTGAAAACCTCATGTCTCTACACGTACCATATCAATTTGACTCTTTCATATTTTTCCTGCTTGTGATATCACTACTTAGCCTTTTCCCTGTTGAGGACTAGAGAAATCAAAAGAAACGCGTTTTGACACTTCCCCTAAAGAGAAATCTCTGACTTAATGTATGTAAAGGGTAAAAATTCACATAACTTGTCTACAGCAGTGAAGCCAGTACAAGCTATGATAGAGTACCTAGAAGATACTTGCAAGTACACAATTGTCCCTTACTCCCTTGGCCAAAATGGAAGTTGTATATGAAGATTACTCAAGAAATACATTGAATACTAAGAAGATATTACATTGCCAGCACTGACTCCCTAAATTCGCTACATGTGTGCTATCAACTTGACTCTTCTACCTTTATCCTGCTTGTGATATCAGTATTTAGCCTTTTCCCTGTTCAGGCATTTTGGAATGTAAACAAAGGAATTTTGGCAGTTTCTTCTTAAGAGACAACACTGAGGTAATATCTACAAAGTGTAAAAATCAACATATCTTATCGAGAGCATTGGAGGCAACACAAGCTATGCTAGTGTAACTGGAAGATAGTTGCAAGTACTCCATTGACAATTTTTCCATTGCCCTACTATGTATGTGCATTTGAAAATAACTCAAGACATACAACGTATACTAAGAAGATATTACCTAGTCACCACTGCCACCCTAAACTCTCTACAAGTGTCCTATCAAATTGACTCCTTGAGTTTTATCCTGCTTGTGATATCGGTATTTAGCCTTATCCCTGTTGAGAACTACAGGAATCCAAAAAAACGCTTTTTGATAGTTCCTCCTTAAGAGAAAACACTGAAGTAATGTACATACAGGGTAAAAATCCACATATCTTATCGAGGTCAGTGAAGACAATACAAACTATGCTATTGTACCTGGAAGATATTTGCAAGTACACCTTTGTCAGTTGATCCATTCGCCTACTTGCATGGTATGTTTGAGGATAACTCAAGAGATACAATGTATACTAAGAAGATATTACATTGTTAGCACTGAAAACCTAATGTCTCTACAAGTATCCTATCAATTTGTCTCTTCGATCTTTTTCCTGCTTGTGATATCACTAGTTAGCCTTTTCCCTGTTGAGGACTAGAGAAATCAAAGGAAACGAGTTTTGTCACTTCCCCTAAAGAGAAAATCCCGAAATAATGTATGTAAAGGGTAAAAATCCACATACGTTATCTTACAGCAGTGAAGTCTCTACAAGCTATGCTAGAGTACCTAGAAGATACTTGCAAGGACATAATTGTCCCTTATTCCCTTGGCCTAATGGAAGTTGTATATGAAGATTACTCAAGAAATACATTGAATACTAAGAAGATTTTACATTGCCAGCACTGACTCGCTACAAGGTTCCTATCAACTAGACTCTTCTTTAGGAAGACAAATTATACTTTCCGATATACCAGTTGTGAATTAGCGTTTCACTTTCCAACTGTCTACTCAGATTACAATACAAAACGAATACCGACATCCACATCATAATGACGTTTTGATATGGCATATAATACAATGCAACCGCTTGAAACTTCCCTAACAAACTCTCATACCAAAAGCTAAATTCCTAGTACACATATTTGACGGAAATATTATAGACCCACATTTTTTTTGGTTTTTCCACGAATTTTAATTTCAAAAATGTTGCCCAAACTTCTAAAGAAAAATTCCAGCCTTAATGAGATGTTGGAAATCCAGGCCGAAGCTCACACTTCAGTACCAAGTTAAGACACAAATCCGAACCACAAACTCCTCTTCCACAGTCTAATGCTACCTTCCAATTCTTAATCCCACACTCAGTTCTCACTTCCACATTCCGCTTCCGAATTGCATTTCCGAGTTCCACTTCCAGTTCCGTATTCCAAGTCCGAATTCCACTTCTCAACTCCAGTTCCAAGTTCCAGTTCCAAATTCCGATTCTAAATTTCAGTTCCACATGCCAGTTTAAAAATCCTATTCCAAATTCCACTCTCTAAGTTTTCCGGCCAAATTCCACTTCCGAATTCCACTCCCGAGTTCCAGTTTCACATTCAAGTACTAAACCTTTCTTCCAGATTCCATTCTGATTTCATAATCCACATTCTATTTCCAAATACCACATTTCATTGCCGGAGCATAACTTGATTCATATAACCCAATGATAACTTATCAATACCTATTCAGCCTTATAACCCTAACCCTAAATGTGCTCCATTATATCACTCGATTCTCAGCCTGACTGGACCCGGAAGCCTGGCTTCTAACCCTAAAGGCCTTTCATTATAAAATGAATGCTCGATTCAAACTCTAACTCCTCATTCGAACCCTAATTATAAATGCAGTCCATCCTATCCAAACGCAACTTCCAACATCCAGTTCTTCCCTAAAATTTTGAGGACCAATTCCTATTCACGTCTTAGGAAGAGATATTACACTTTCCGATATACCAGTAGTGAATTCGCGTTTCACATTCCAACTGTCAACATAGATTGCAATAAAAAACGAAAACCGAAATCCAAAACATAATGCCTTTCTGATATTGTATGTAATACCACACAACCGCTTGAAACTTCGCTAACAAACTCTCATACCAAAACCTAAGTTCCTAGTACACATATGTGATGCAAATGTTACAGACTCACACATTTTTTGGTTTTTCCCGAATTATAATTTCAAAAATTTTACCGAAAATTCTAATTAAAAATTCCAGCCTTAATGAGATGTTGGAAATCCAGGCCGAAGCTCACTCTTCAGTACCATGATAAGACACAAATCCCAACCGGAAACTCCTCTTCCACAGTCTAATGCTAACTTCCAATTCTTATTCCCAAATCTCAGTTCTCAGTTCCACGTTCCACTTTCGAATTGCACTTCCGAGTTCCACTTCCAGTTCCGAACTCCCCTTCTGAATTCCACTTCTCAACTCCAATTCCAAGTTCCAGTTCCGCATTCCGATTCTAAATTTCACTTCCATACTCCAGTTTTAAATCCTATCCAAAATTCCACTCTCCAAGTTTTTCTTCCAAATTGCACTTCTGAATTCCACTCCCGATTTGCAGTTTCAGATTCGAGTACTAAACTCTTCCTAAAGATACCATTCTGGTATCATAATCCACATTCTATTTCCAAATATCACATTTCACTCTAGAAGCTTAACTTGATTCATATAATCCAATGATTACTTATCAATGCCTATTCTGCCTTCCAACCCTAACCCTAAATGTTCTCCATTATATCACTCGATTCTCAGCCTGACCCGACCTCAAATCCTGGCTTCTAATCCTAAAGACCTTTCATTATAAACTGATCGCTCAATTCCAAACCCTAACTCCTCATTCCAACCCAAACTCTAAATGCAGTCCATCCTATCCAAACGCTACTTCCAACATCCTATTCCACGTAAAATTTTGATGCCGAATTCCAAGTTACGTCTTAGGAAGAGAAATTATACTTTCCGATATACCAGTTGTGAATTCGAGTTTGACATTCCAACTGTCAACTCAGATTACAAGAAAAAACGAAAACCGACGTCGACATCATAATGCCGTACTGATATTGTTTGTAATACCACACAACCACTTGAAACTTCCCTAAAAACTCTCATACCAAAAACTAACTTCCTAGGACACAAATTTGACGCAAATATTGCAGACTCACATTTTTTTTTGGTTTTTCCTGAATTTTGATTTCAAAAATTTTACCGAAATTTCTAATGAAAAATTCCAGCCTTAATGAGATGTTGGAAATCCAGGCCGATTCTCACTCTTCAGTACCAAGATAAGACACAAATCCCAACCGGAAACTCCTCCTCCACAGTCCAATGCTAACTTCCAATTCTTAATCCCAAATCTCTGTTCTCAGTTCCACATTCCACTTTCGAATTGCACTTCCTAGTTCCACTTCCAGTTCCGAGTTCCACTTCCGAACTTCACTTCTCACCCCCAATTCCAAGTTCCAGTTCCAAATTCCGATTCTAAATTTCAGTTCCACATGTCAGTTCTAAAATTCTATCCCAAATTCCACTCTCCAAGTGTTTCTTCGAAATTCCACCTCCGAATTCCACTCCCGAGATCCAATTTCAAATTCGAGTAGTAAACTCTCCTTCCAGATTCTATACTGATTTCATAATCCACATTCTATTTTCAAATACAACATTTCACTTGCGAAGCATAAATTGATTCGTATAATCCAATGATAACTTTTCAATGCCTATTCTGCCTACTAACCCTAATCCTAAATGTGCTCCATTATAGCACTCTCTTCTTAGCCTGACCGGACCCGGAAGCCTGGTTTCTAACCCTAAAGACCTTTCATTATAAACTGAACGCTAGATTGAAAACCCTAACTCCTCATTCCAACCCTAATTCTAGATGCAGTCCATCCTATCCAAACGAAACTTCCAACATCCAATTCCACGCTAAAATTTTGATGCCGAATTCCAATTTAGGTCTTAGGAAGGGAAATTATACATTTCGATAAACCAGTTGTGAATTCGCGTTTCACATTCCAACAGTCAACTCAGATTACATAACAAAACGGAAACGGACATCCACACCACAATGCCGTTCTGATATTGTATGTAATACCATACAATCGCGTTAAACTTCCCTAAAAAACTCTCATACCAAAACCAAAGTTCCTAGTGCACATACCTGACGCAAATACTACAACCTCACATTTCTTTTATTTTCCCCGAATTTTAGTTCCAAAAATTTTCCCGAAAGTTCTAATTAAAAATTCCAGCCTTAATGAGACGTTGGAAATCCAGGCCGAAGCTCACACTTCAGGACCAAGTTGAAACACAAATCCCAACCAGAAATTCTTCTTCCACAGTCTAATGCTAACTTCCAATTCTTACTTCAAAATCTCAGGTCTCAGTTCCACATTCCACTTCCGAATTGCACTTCCGAGTTCCACTTCCAGTTCCGAATTCCCCTTCCGAATTCCACTTCTCAAGTCCAATTCCAAGTTCCACTTCCAAATTCCGATACTAAATTTCAGTTCCATATGCCATTTCTAAATTTCTATCCCAAATTCCACTCTCCAAGTTTTTCTTCCAAATTCCACTTCCGAATTCCACTCCCGAGTTCCAGTTTCAAATTCCAGTAATAAACTATTTTTCCAGATTCCATTCTGATTTCATAATCCACATTCTATTTTCAAATACCACATTTCACTTGCGAAGCATAAATTGATTCGTATAATCCAATGATAACTTTTCAATGCCTATTCTGCCTACTAACCCTAATCCTAAATGTGCTCCATTATAGCACTCGATTCTCAGCCTGACCGGACCCGGAAGCCTGGTTTCTAACCCTAAAGACCTTTCATTATAAACTGAACGCTAGATTGAAAACCCTAACTCCTCATTCCAACCCTAATTCTAGATGCAGTCCATCCTATCCAAACGAAACTTCCGACATCCAATTCCACGCTAAAATTTTGATGCCGAATTCCAATTTAGGTCTTAGGAAGGGAAATTATACATTCCGATAAACCAGTTGTGAATTCGCGTTTCACATTCCAACAGTCAACTCAGATTACATAACAAAACGGAAACGGACATCCACACCACAATGCCGTTCTGATATTGTATGTAATACCATACAATCGCGTTAAACTTCCCTAAAAAACTCTCATACCAAAACCAAAGTTCCTAGTGCACATACCTGACGCAAATACTACAACCTCACATTTCTTTTATTTTCCCCGAATTTTAGTTCCAAAAATTTTCCCGAAAGTTCTAATTAAAAATTCCAGCCTTAATGAGACGTTGGAAATCCAGGCCGAAGCTCACACTTCAGGACCAAGTTGAAACACAAATCCCAACCAGAAATTCCTCTTCCACAGTCTAATGCTAACTTCCAATTCTTACTTCAAAATCTCAGGTCTCAGTTCCACATTCCACTTCCGAATTGCACTTCCGAGTTCCACTTCCAGTTCCGAATTCCCCTTCCGAATTCCACTTCTCAAGTCCAATTCCAAGTTCCACTTCCAAATTCCGATACTAAATTTCAGTTCCATATGCCATTTCTAAATTTCTATCCCAAATTCCACTCTCCAAGTTTTTCTTCCAAATTCCACTTCCGAATTCCACTCCCGAGTTCCAGTTTCAAATTCGAGTATTAAACTATTTTTCCAGATTCCATTCTGATTTCATAATCCACATTCTATTTCCAAATACCACATTTCACTTCCGAAGCATAAATTGATTCGTATAATCCAATGATAACTTTTCAATGCCTATTCTGCCTTCTAACCCTAATCCTAAATGTGCTCCATTATATCACTCGATTCTCAGCCTGATCGGACCCGAAAGCCTGTCTTCCAACCCTAAAGGCCTTTGATTATTAACTGAACACTCGATTCCAAACTCTAACACCTCATTCCACCCGAAACTCTAAATGCAGTCCATCCTATCCCAACGCTACTTCCAACATCCTATTCCACGGAAAACTGTGATGCCGAATTCGAATTTACGTCTTAGGAAGAGAAATTATACTTTCCGATATACCAGTTGTGAATTCGAGTTTCACACTCAAATTGGCAACTCAGATTACAATAGAAAACGAAAACCGACATCCACATCATAATGCCTTTCAGATACTGTATGTAATACCATACAACCGCTTCAAACTTCACTAAAAAACTCTCATACCAAAACCCAAGTTCCTAGTTCACACTTGACGCAAATATTACAGACTCACATTTTTTTTCGTTTATTCTGAATTTTAATTTCAAAAATTTTACGGAAACTTCCAATGAAAAATTCCAGCTTTAAGGAGATGTTTGAAATCCAGGCCGAAGTTCACAATTCAGCACCAAGTTAAGACACAAATCCCAACCGGAAACTCCTCTTCCACAGTATAATGGTAACTTCCAATTCTTAATCCCAAATCTCAGTTCTCAGTTGCACATTCCACTTCCGAATTGCACTTCCGAGTTCCACTTCCAGTTCCAAATTCCACTTCCGAAATTCATTTCTCAACTGCAATTCCAAGTTCCAATTCCAAATTCCGATTCTAAATTTCAGTTCCACATACCAGTTCTAAAATCCTATTCCACATTCCACTCTCCAAGTTTTTCTTCCAAATTCCACTCCCGAGTTCGAGTTTCACATTCGATTACTAAAGTTTCCTTCCACAGGCCATTATGATTTCATAATCCACATTCCAATTCCAAATACCACATTTCAGTTCCGGAGAATAACTTGATTCAAATAATCCAATGATAACATCTCAATGCCTATTCTGCCTGCTAGCCCTAACCCTAAATGTCCTCCATTATATCACTCGATTCTCAGCCTGACCGGACCCGGAAGCCTGGCTTCCAACCCTAAAGGCCTTTCCTTATAAACTGAACGAACGATTCCAAACCCTAACATATCATTCCAACCAAAACTATAAATGCAGTCCATCCTATCCAAACGCTACTTCCAACATCATATTCCACCTAAAATTGTGATGCCGAATTCCAATTTACGTCTTAGGAAGAGAAATTATACTTTTCGATATGCCAGTTGTGAATTCGAGTTTCACATTCAAATTGCCAACTCAGATTAAAATAGAAAACGAAAACCGACATCCACATCATAATGCCTTTCAGATACTGTATGTAATACCATACAACCGCTTGAAACTTCACTAAAAAACTCTCATAGCAAAACCTAAGTTCCTAGTTCACATACTTGACGCAAATATTACAGACTCACATATTTTTTCGTTTATCCTGAATTTTAATTTCAAAAATTTTATGGAAACTTCTAATGAAAAATTCAGGACTTAATGAGATGTTGGAAATCCAGGCCGAAGCTCACACTTCAGCCCCAAGTTAAGACACAAATCCCAACCGAAAACTCCTCTTCCACAGTCTAATGCTAACTTCCAATTCTTTTTTTTTAATTAATTAATTTATTTATTTAGCTTTTTACATTCATTTTCACAAATTTTTGGGTTCCAAATTTTCTCCCCTTTTCTCCCCTCCCCCCACCCCAATACCCCAAGCAATTTAATTTTCCCTATCTCCAATCTGTCCTCTCTTCTGTCATCCCTCCCTTCCCTTGTCTCTATCTTCTCTTTTCTCCTGTAGGGCCAGATGACTTTCTATTCCTCATTAACTGTATGTCTTCTTTCCTAGTTGCAACAACAATACTAAACAATTGTTCCTAAAACTTTGAGTTCCAAATTCTCCCCATCCCTCCCTCCCCACCCATTCCCTTTGGTACGGCAGGCAATTCATTATAGGCCATATCTGTGTAGCTTTGCAAATGACCTTCCTGATAGTCGTGTTGTGTAAGACTAACTGAATTGCCATCCCTCCTAACCTGCCCCTCATTTTTTCTCTTCTGTCCTTTCATCCTGTCCCTCCCCAAGTATTGACTATAAATTACTCCCTCCTCCCTTTGCCCTCCCTTCCATCATCCCCCCCCAATATCTCCTTCTCCCCCGCTTTCTTATACTGTAAAATAGGTTTTCATACCAAAATGAGTGTGCATTTCACTCCTTCGTTTAGTCAAATGTGATGAGGGTAAACTTTTGTTTATTTGTTTGTTTGTTTTTGTTGTTTTGTTTTTTTTTCCCTCAGCTCTCCTCTTTTTCCCTCCACTAAAAAACATCTCCTACTTGTCTCTTAAATGACATATAGTTACCCCCTTCCATTTCCCCCTCTTTCCTCTCACTACATTTCTCGCTCACCATTTACCTTAATTTCTTTTAAGGTATGGTCCCATCCTATTCAGTTCAATCTGTGCTCTCTGTCTCTGCATGTGAATGCATGTGTGTATGTGTGTGCATGTGTGTACATGTGTATGTGTGGTCCCACCAACCACCCAGATACTGAAAAGTTTTAAGAGTTAGAAATATTGTCCTTCCCTGTATGAATGCAAACAGTTCATTTCTGGTAAGTCCCTTAATACTTCTCCTTGCTGTTTACTTTTGCATGCTTCCTCTCATTCTTGTGTTTGAAAGTCAAATTTTCTTTTCAGCTCTGGTCTTTTCATTAAGAATGATTGAAAATCCTCTGTTTCATTGAAAGACCATATTTTCCCTTGAAGTATTATACTCAGTTTAGCTGGGTAGGTGATTCTTGGTTTCAGTCCTAGTTCCTTTGCCTTCTGGAATATCCTATTCTACGCCCTTCGATCCCTTAATGTAGAAGCTGCTAGATCTTGGGTTATCCTGATTGTATTTCCACAGTACTGGAATTGTTTCTTTCTAGCTGCTTGCAAGATTTTCTCCTTGAGCTGGGAGTTCTGGAATTTGGCCACAATGTTCCTAGGAGTTTCTCTTTTTGGATCTCTTTCAGTTGGTGATCGATGGATTCTTTCAATACTTATTTTGCCCTCTGGTCCTAGAATGTCAGGGCAGTTTTCCTTGATAATTTCATGCAAGACGATGTCTAGGCTCTTTTTTTGATCATGGCTTTCAGGTAGCCCCATAATTTTTAAGTTGTCTTTCCTTGATCTATTTTCCAGGTCAGTTGTTTTTCCCATGAGATATTTCACATTCTCTTCCATTTTATCGTTCTTTTGGTTTTGTTTGGTGATTTCTTGGTTTCTCATAAAGTCATTAGACTCCATCTGTTCCATTCTAATTTTGAGAGAACTATTAAATTCAGTGAGCTTTTGAGCCTCTTTTTCCATTTGGCTCATTCTGCTTTTGAATGCATTCTTCTCCTCATTGGCTTTTTGAACCTCTTTTGCCAATTGAGTGAGCCTATTTTTCAAGGTGTTAATTTCCTCAGCATTTTTTTGGGTCTCCTTTACCAAGATATTGACCTTTTTTTCATACTCTTCTTGCATCTTTGTCATTTCTCGTCCCAGTCTTTCCTCCACCTGTCTAACTTGATTTTCAAAATCCTTTTTAAGCTCTTCCAAGGCCTGAGCCCACCCAACACCCCCCTGGGGTGTCTGGGGTACTGAGGCCCCGCCCTCCACATCTTTCCCTAATGGGAAAAATACGTTCTCGTCCTCCCCATCAGATCCGAATGTCGGTATCATTTGCATTTGTTGGAAAAAACTCTCCAAAGTCTTATTTTTCTTCCCCTTTCTAGGCATTTTCCCAGCCAGTTACTTGATTTCTGAGATTCCTTTCCACCCCTGCCTGGATCCGCCCAGCTAGTGCTTGGCCTCTGAGATTCAAATGCGCTTTCCCGCGGCAAGCTTTAGTTCTGGCGCAAGGGTGGGGGCAGGGCCGCCTTCTAATCATGGGCCCTCAGGGGCTTTCTGCAGAGACTTTCAGGAACGGAGCGGGTGGGGGTGAGGGGCCCCGCCTGCTGTGCTCTGCTCCCTTGGGGGTTTTATTCAGAGGCGTTCAGCAGCAGAGCAGGGTGGGGGCAGGGCCGTCTCCCCTACTCGGCTCCCTCAGGTTGGAAAGACCTTCAGTATTGAAGATCCTACCTGCTGCTGGGGGATTCCTGAGTCCCGGGCTGTTGCCGCCTCAGCCGCCCGCCCACGCCTCTGCCTCCGCCGCTTCCTGCCCCCGTCTCTGCCGCAGCCGCTTCCTCCCGAGGGGGCCCAAGTCACGGAGATGCTCCGCTCCCCTCCCCTATCGCAGCTTTCTTTCTTACTGACCTGTAGCTTCTGTGGGCGGAGGGACTTTCCCGGCTGCCGGAGCTTCCCCCGGAGCTTTCCTCTCTGAAGTCTGCTCGGGTCAGCTTCTCTGGTTCCCGGCCAGGGGTGGGGGTGGGGTCCACTTTCCGGAGTGCGATGGACCCCGGGGACGTCTCTCCAGGGTTCAGTGGAACGGAAATCTCTTCCCCTATGTTTATGCACCCCCTGCAGAGATTCAGAATTTATGGGGATCTCCTTTTACCTCAACTCCATGGGTTGTGGGCCCGGAGCTCGTAAATGTGCGACCTTCTACTCCGCCATCTTGGCTCCGCCCCCTCCACAACAAATTATTAAAGGGAAATGTAACTTCCAATTCTTAATCCCAAGTCTCAGTTCTCAGTTCCACATTCCACTTCCGAATTGCACTTCCGAGTTCCACTTGCAGTTCCTAATTCCAATTCCGAACTTCATTTCTCAACTCCAATTCCAAGTTCCAATTCCAAATTCCGATTCTAAATTTCAGTTCCACATACCAGTTCTAAAATCCTATTCCACATTCCACTGTCCAAGATTTTCTTCCAAATTCCACTTCCAAATTCCACTCCCGAGTTCGAGTTTCACATTCGAGTACTAAACTTTTCTTCCAGATTCCATTATGATTTCATAATCCACATTCTAATTCCAAATACCACATTTCAGTTCCGGAGAATAACTTGATTCAAATAATCCAATGATAACTTATCAATGCCTATTCTGCCTTCTAACCCTAACCCTAAATGTGCTCCATTATATCACTCGATTCTCAGCCTGACCGGACCCGGAAGCCTGGCTTCCAACCCTACAGGCCTTTCATTATAAACTAAACGCTCGATTCCAAACCCTAACACTTCATTCCAACCCAAACTCTATGCAGTCCATCCTATCCGAACGGTACTTCCAACATCCTATTCCTCGTAAAAATTGTGATGCCGAATTCCAATTTATGTCGTAGGAAGAGAAATTATACTTCCCGATATACCAGTTGTGGATTCGAGTTTCACATTCCAACTGTCAACTCATATTACAATACAAAACCGAAACTGACATCCACATCATAATGCCTTTCAGATTCTGTATGTAATATCATAGAACAGCTTGAAACTTCCCTAACAAACTCTCATACCAATACCTAAGTTTCTAGTACACATATTTGACACAAATATTACAGACTCATATTTTTTTTGGTTTTTCCAGAATTTTAATTTCAAAAATTTCACCGAAACTTCTAATGAAGAATTCCAGCCTTAATGAGATGTTGGAAATTCAGGCCGAAGCTCACACATCAGTAACAAGTTAAGACAGAGACACAAATCCCAACCGCAAACTCCTCTTCCAAAGTAAAATGCTAACTTCCAATTCTTAATCCCAAATCTCAGTTCACAGTTCCACATTCTACTTCCGAATTACACTTCCGAATTCCACTTCTCAACTCCAAATCCAAGTTCCAGTTCCAAATTCCGATTCGAAATTTCAGTTCCACATGAGAGTTCTGAAATACTATCCCAAATTCCATTTTCCAAGTTTATCTTCCAAATTGCAATTCAGAATTCCACTCCCGAGTTCCACTTCGACATTCGAGTACTAAATTCTTCTTAAAGATTCCATTCTGATTTCATACTCCACATTCTATTTCCAAATACCACATTTCACTCTCGAAGTTTAACTTCATTCATATAATCCAATGATCACTTATCAATGCCTATTCTGCCTTCTAGCCCTAACCCTAAATGTGCTCCATTATATCACTCGATTCTCAGCCTGACCGCACCCGGAAGCCTGGCTTCCAACCCTAAAGGCCTTTCATTATAAACTGAACGCTCGATTCCAAACCCTAACTCCTCATTCCAACCCAAACTCTAAATGCAGTCCATCCTATCCAAACGCAACTTCCAACATCCTCTTCCACGTTAAATTGTGATTCGGAATTCCAATTTACGTCTTAGGAAGAGAAATTATACTTCCCGATATACCAGTTGTGAATTCGAGTTTCACATTCCAACTGTCAGCTAAGATTACAATACAAAACCGAAACCGCCATCCACATCATAATGCCATTCAGATACGGTATGTAACACCATACATCCGCTTGAAACTTCCCTAACAAACTCTCATACCAAAACCTAAGTTTCTAGTACACATATGTGACGCAAATATTACAAACTCATATTTTTTGTGGTTTTTCCGAATTTTAATTTCAAAAATTTTACCGAAACTACCAATTAAAAATTTCAGCCTTAATGAGACGTTGGAAATCCAGGCCGAAGCTCACACTTCAGTACCAAGTTAAGACACAAATCCCAACCGCAACCTCCTCTTCCACAGTCTAAAGCTAACTTCCAATTCTTAACTGCAAATCTCAGTTCTCAGTTCCACATTACACTTCCGAATTGCTCTTCCCAGTTCCACTTCCAGTTCCGAATTCCACTTCCGAATTCCACTTGTCAACTCCAATTCCGAGTTCTAGTTCATAATTCCCATACCAAATTTCAGTTCCACATGCCAGTTCTAAAATTCTATCCCAAATTCCACTCTCTATGTTTTACTTCCATATTCCACTTCCGAATACCACTCCCGAGTTCGAGTTTCACATTCGATTACTAAACTTTTCTTCCAGATTCCATTCTAATATCATAATGCACATTCTATTTCCAAATACCACATTTCACTTCCGAAGCATAAATTGATTCATATATTCCAATGATAACTTATCAATGCCTATTCTGCCTTCTAACCCTAATCCTAAATGTGCTCCATTATATCACTCAAATCTCAGCCTGACCGGACCTGGAAGCCTGGCTTCTATACATAAAGACCTTTCATTATAAACTGAACGCTATATTCAAAACCCTAACCCCTCATTCCAACCCTAAATCTAAATGCAGTCCATCCTGTCAAAACGCAAATTACAACATCCTATTCCACGCTAAAATTTTGATGTCGAATTCCAATTTTGGTCTTAGAAAGAGAAATTATACTTTTCGATATACCAGTTGTGAATTCGCGTTTCACATTCCAACTGTCAACTCAGATTACAATACAAAACGGAAACCGACATCCACATCATAATGCCGTTTTGATATTGTATGTAATAGCATACAAACCCTTGAAACTTCCCTAACAAACTCTCATATCAAAACTTAAATTCCTACTTCACATAACTGACGAAAACATTACAGAAGCACATTTTTTTTTTACTTTCCCCGAATTTTAATTCCAAAAATATTCCCGAAAGTTCTATTTAAAAATTCCAGCCTTAATGAGATGTTGGAAATCCAGGCCGAAGCTCACTCTTCAGTACCAAGTTAAGACACAAATCCCAACTGCAAACTCCTATTCCACAGTCCAACGCTAACTTCCAATTCTTAATCCCAAACCTCAGTTCTCAGTTCCACATTCCACTTCCGAATTGCACTTCCGAGTTCCACTTCCACTTCCGAATTCCATTTGTCAATTCCAATTCCAAGTTCCAGTTCCAAATTCCGATTCTAAATTTCACTTCCACATGCCAGTTCTCAAATCCTATCCAAAATTCCACTTTCTAAGTTTTTCTTCCAAATTCCATTTCGGAATTCCTCTCACGAGTTCTAGTTACAAATTCGAGTAGTAAACTCTTCTTCCAGATCCATTCTGATTTCATAATCCACATTCTATTTCCAAATACCACATTTCATTTCGGAAGCATAACTTGATTCATATCATCCAATGATAACTTAGCAATTCCTATTCTGTCTTCTAACCCTAACCCTAAATGCGCTCCATTAGATCACTCGATTCTCAGCTTGACCGGAACCGAAAGCTTGGCTTCAAACCCTAAAGGCCTTTCATTATAAACTGAACGCCCGATTGCAAACCCTAACTCCTCCTTCCAACCAAAACTCTAAATACAGTCCATTCTATCCAAACGCTACTTCAGACATCCTATTCTAAGCTAAAATTTTGATGCCGAATTCCAATTTAGGTCTTAGGAAGAGAAATTATTCTTTCTGATATGCCAGTTGCGAATTCGCGTTTCATATTCCACCTGTCAACTGAGATTGCAATACAAAACGGAAACCGACATCCACATCATAATGCCGTTTGGATATTGTATGTAATAGCACACCACCCCTTGAAACTTCCCTAACAACTCTCATACCAAAACATAAGTTCCTAGTACACATACCTGACGCAAACATTACAGAAACACATTTTTTTATTTTCCCAGAATATTAATTTCAAAAATTTTCAAGAAAGTTCTAATCAAAAATTCCAGCCTTAATGAGATGTTGGAAATCCAGGCCGAAGCTCACTCTTCAGTATCAACTTAAGACACAAATCCCAACTGCAAACTCCTCTTCCACTGTCCAACGCTAACTTTCAATTCTTAATCCCAAACCTCAGTTCCCAGTTCCACATTCCACTTCCGAATTGCACTTCCGAGTTCCACTTCCAATTCCGAATTCCAGTTACAATTCCATTTGTCAACTCCAATTCCAAGTTCCAGTTTCGAATTCCACTTCTCAACTCCAAATGCAAATTCCAGTTCCGAATTCCGATTCCAAATTTCAGTTCCACATGCCAGTTCTAAAATCGTATCCCAAATTCCACTCTCCAACTTTTTCTTCCAAATTGCACTTCTGAATTCCACTCTCGAGATCCAGTTTCAGATTCAAGTACTAAACTCTTCTTAAAGATTCCATTCTGATTTCATAATCCACATACTATTTCCAAATTCCTCATTTCACTCTCGAAGCTTAACTTGATTCATATAATGCAATGATAACTTATCAATGCCTATTCTGCCTTCTAACACTAACCCTAAATGTGCTCCATTATATCACTCGATTGTCAGCCTGACCGGGCCTGGAAGCCTGGCTTCCAACCCTAAAGGCCTTTCATTATAAACTGAACGCTCGATTCCAAACCCTAACTCCTTATTCCAACCCAAATTCTAAATGCAGTCCATCCTATCCAAACGCTGCTTCCAACATCCTATTCCACGTCAAATTTTGATGCCGAATTCCAATTTAGGTCTTAGGAAGAGAAATTATACTTTCCGATATACCAGTTGTGAATTCGAGTTTCACATTCCAACTGTCAACTCAGATTACAATACAAAACCGAAACCGACATCCACATCATAATGGCTTTCAGATACTGTATGTAATACCATACAACCGCTTGAAACTTCCCTAAAAATCTCTCATACAAAAACCTAAGTTCCTAGTACACATATTTGACACAAATATTACAGACTCACATTTTTTTTTTGGTCTCTCCCGAATTTTAATTTCAAAAATTTTCCTGAACGTTCTCATTAAAAATTCCAGCCTTAATGAGATGTTGGAAATCCAGGCCGAAGCTCACACTTCAGTACCGAGTTAAGACACAAACCCCAAACGCAAAATCATCTTCCACAGACTAATGATAACTTCCAATTCATAATCCCAAATCTCAGTTCTCATTTCCACCTTGGACTTCCAAATTGGACTTCCGAGTTCCACTTCCAGTTCCGAATTCCACTTCTCAACTCCAATTCCAAGTTCCAGTTCCAAATTCTAATTTTAAATTTCAGTTCCACATTCCAGTTCTAAAATCCTATCCGAAATTCCACTCCCCAAGTTTTTCTTCCAAATTCCATTTCCGAATTCCACTCACGAGTTCTAGCTTCAAATTCGACTAGTAAACTCTTCATCCAGATTCCATTCTGATTTCATAATCCACATTCTATTTCAAAACACCACATTTCACTTCGGAAGCAAAACTTCATTCCTATAATCCAATGGTAACTTATCAATGCCTATTCTGCCTTCTAGCCCTAAGCCTAAATGTGCTCCATTATATCACTCGATTCTCAGCCTGACCGGACCCGAAAGCCTGGCTTCCAACCCTAAAGGCCTTTCATTAAAAACTGAACGCTCGATTCCAAACCCTAACTCCTCATTCCAACCCAAACTCTGAATACAGTCCATCCTATCCAAACGCTACTTCAGACATCATATTCTAAGCTAAAATTTTGATGCCGATTTCCAATTTAGGTCTTAGGAAGAGAAATTATACCTTCTGATATGCAAGTTGTGAATTCGCGTTTCATATTCCAACTGTCAACTGAGACTGCAATACAAAACGAAAACCGACATCCACCTCAAAATGCCCTTTAGATGCTGTATGTAATACCATACAACCGCTTGAAACTTCCCTAAAAAAGTCTCATACCAAAACCTTTGTTCCTAGTACACATATTTGACGCAAATATTACAGGCTCAAATTTTTTTCCTGAATTTTAATTCCAAAAATTTTACCGAAATTTCTAATGAAAAACTCCAGCCTTAATGAGATGTTGGAAATCCAGGCCGAAGCTCACACTTCAGTATCAAGTTAAGACACAAATCCCAACCCCAAACTCCTCTTCCACAATCTATTGCTACCTTCCAATTCTTAATCCCATATCTCAGTTCTCAGTTCCATATTCCACTTCCGAATTGCACTTCCGAGTTCCACTTCCAGTTCCGAATTCCACTCCCGAACTTCACTTCTCAACTCCAATTCCAAGTTCCAGTTCCAAATTCTGATTCTAAATTTCAGTTCCACATGCCACTTTTAAAATCGTATCCAAAATTCCACTCTCTAGGTTTTTCTTCCAAATTCCATTTCCGAATTCCACTCTCGAGTTCCAGTTTCACATTCGAGTACTAAACTCTTCTTTCAGATTCCATTCTGATTTCATAATCCACATTCTATTTCCAAATACCACATTTCACTTCCGAAGCATAACTTCATTCATATAATCCAATGATAAGTTATCAATGCCTATTCTGCCTTCTAACCCTAACCCTGAATGCGCTCCATTATATTACTCGATTCTCAGCCTGACCGAACCCGAAAGCCTGGCTTCCAATCCTATAGGCCTTTCATTATAAATTGAACGCTCGATTCCAAACCCTAACTCCTCATTCCAACACAAACTCTAAATGCAGTCCATCCTATTCAAACGCTACTTCAGACATCATATTCCAAGCTAAAATTTTGATGCCGAATTCCAATTTACGTCTTAGGAATAGAAATTATACTTTTCGATATACCAGTTGTGAATTCGAGTTTCACATTCCAACTGTCAACTCAGATTACAAGACAAAATGGAAATCCACATCCACATCATAATGCCGTTCTGATATTGTATGTAATAGCATACAACCGCTTGAAACCTCCCTAACAAACTCTCATACCAAAACCTATGTTTCTTGTACACATACCTGACCCAAATATTACAGACTCACTATTTTTTATTTTCCCCGAATTTTAACTCCAAAAATTTTACCGAAACTTCTAATGAAAAACTTCACCCATAATGAGATGTTGGAAATCCAGGCCGACGCTCACACTTCAGTACCAAGGTAAGACACAAATCCCAACCGCAAACTCCTCTTCCACAGCCTAATTCTAACTTTCAATTCTTAATCCCAAATCTCAGTTCTAAGTTCCACATTCCACTTCCGAATTGCACTTCCGAATTCCACTTCCAGTTCCGAATTCCATTTGTCAATTCCAATTCCAAGTTCCAGTTCCAAATTCCGATTCTAAATTTCAGTTCCACATGCCAGTTCTCAAATCCTATCCAAAATTCCACTTTCTAAGTTTTTCTTCCAAATTCCATTTCCGAAATCCACTCCCGAAGTCCAGTTTCAAATTCGAGTAATAAACTCTTCTTCCTGATTCCATTCTGATTTCATAATCCACATTCTATTTCCAAATTCCACATTTCACTTCGGAAGCATAATTTAATTCATATAATCCAATGATAACTTATCAAAGCCTATTCTGCCTTCTAACCCTAACGCTAAATATACTCCATTATATCACTCAAATCTCAGCCTCACCGCAACCGGAAGCCTGGCTTCTATCCCTAAAGACCTTTCATTATAAACTGAACGCCAGATTCAAAACCCTATCTCCTCATTCCAACCCTAACTCTAAATGCAGTCCATCCTATCCAAACGCAACTTCCAACATCCAATTCCACGCTACAATTATGATGTCAAATTCCAATTTAGGTCTTAGAAAGAGAAATTATACTTTCGGATATACCAGTTGTGAATTCGCGTTTCACATTTCAACTGTCATCTCAGATTAAAATACAAAAGGGAAACCGACATCCCCATCATAATGCCGTTCTGATATTGTATGTAACAGAATACAACCGCTTGAAACTTCCCTAACAAACTCTCATACCAAAACCTAAGTTCCTAGTAAACATACCTGACACAAATTAAACAGACTTACATTTTTTTTTATTTTCCTCGAATTTTAATTCCAAAAATTTTCCCGAAAGTTCTAATTAAAAATTCCAGCCTTAATGAGATGTTGGAAATCCAGGCCGAAGTTCACAATTCAGTACCAAGTTAAGACACAAATCCCAACCGCAATCTTCTCTTCCACAGTCTAATGCTAGCTTCCAATTCTTAATCGGAAATCTCAGTTCTCAGCTCCACGTTCCACTCCCGAATTGCACTTCCGAGTTCCACTTCCAGTTCCGAATTCCACTTCTCAACTCCAATTCCAAGTTCCAGTTCCAAATTCCGATTCTAAATTTCAGTTGCACATGCCAGTTCTAAAATTCTATCCCAAATTCCACTCCCCAAGTTTTTCTTCAAAATTCCACTTCCGAATTCCGCTCCCGAGTTCCAGTTTCAAATTCGAGTAGTAAACTCTTCTTCTAGATTCCATTCTGATTTCATAATCCACATTCTATTTCCAAATACCACATTTCACTCTCGAAGCTTAACTTGATTCATATAATCCAATGACAACTTATCAATGCCTATTCTGCCTTCTAACCCTAACCCTAAATGAGCTCCATAATATCACTCGATTCTCAGCCTGACCAGACCCGGAAGTCTGCCTTCTGACCCTAAAGGCCTTTCCTTATAAACTGAACGCTCGATTCCAAACCCTAATTCCTCATTCCAACCCAAACTCTAAATGCAGTCCATCCTATCCAAAGGCAACTTCCAACATGCTATTCCACGCTAAAATTTTGATGCCGAATTGCAATTTACGTCTTAGGAAGAGAAATTACACTTTCCGATATACCAGTTGTGAATTCGCGTTTCACATTCCAACTGTCAACTCAGATTACAAAGAAAACGAAAACCGACATCCACATCAAAATGCCTTTCTGATATTGTATCTAATACCATACAACCGCATGAAACTTCGCTAAAAAACTCTCATACCAAAATGTAACTTCCTAGTCCACATATTTGACGCAAATATTACAGGCTAACATTTTTTTCCCTGAATTCTAATTCCAAAAATTTTACCGAAACTTCTAATTAAAAATTCCAGCCTTAATGAGATGTTGGAAATCCAGGCCGAAGCTCACACTTCAGTACCAAGTTAAGACACAAATCCCAACCGCAAACTCCTCTTCCACAGTCTAATGCTAACTTCCAATTCTAAATCCCAAATCTCAGTTCTCAGTTGCACATTCCACTTCCGAATTGCACTTCCGAGTTTCACTTCCAGTTCTGAATTCCACTTCCGAATTGCGCTTCTCAACTCCAATTCCAAATTCCAGTTCCAAATTCCGCTGGTAAATTTCAGCTCCACATGCCAGTTCTAAAATTCTATCCCAAATTACACTCTCCAAGATTTTCTTCCAAATTCCACTTCCGAATTCCACTCCCGACTTCCAGTTGCAAATTCGATTGGTAAAATCTTCTTCCAGATTCCATTTTGATTTCATAATCGACATTCTACTTCCAAATATCACATTTCACTTCCAAAACATAAATTTTTCATACAATCCAATGATAACTTATCAATGCCTATTCTACCTTCTAACCCTAATCCTAAATGTGCTTCATTATATCACTCAAATCTCAGACTGACCGGACCCCGAAGCCTGGCTTCTATCCATAAAACCTTTCATTGTAAAGTGAACGCTAGATTCAAAACCCTATCGCCTCATTCCAACCCTAATTCGAAATGCAGTCCATCCTATCCAAATGCAAATTCCAACATCCTATTCCACGCTAAAATTTTTATGCCGAATTCCAATTTCGGTCTTAGGAAGAGAAATTATACTTTCCGATATACCAGTTGTGAATTCACATTTCACATTAATACTGTCAACTCAGATTACAATAGAAAACCGAAACCGACATCCACATCATAATGCCTTTCAGATACTGTATGTAATACCATACAGCCGCTTGACGCTAACTTAACAAACTCTCATACCAAAACCTAAGTTTCTATTACACATATTTGACACAAATATTACAGACTCACCTATTTTTTTGGTTTTTCACGAATTTTAATTTCAAAAATTTTACTGAAACTTCCAATTAAAAATTCCAGCCTTAATGAGATGTTGCAAATCCAGGCCGAAGCTCACACTTCAGTACGACTTTGACACAAATCCCAACCGCAAACTCCTCTTCCACAGTCTAATGCTAACTTCCAATTCTTCATCCCAAATCTCAGTTCTCAGTTCCACATTCCACTTCCGAATTGCACTTCCGAGTTCCACTTCCAGTTCCGAATTCCACTTCCGAACTTCACTTCTCAACTCCAATTCCAAGATCCAGTTCCAAATTCCGATTCTAAATTTCAGTTTCACTTGCCAGTTCTAAAATCCTATTCCAAATTCCTCTATCTAAGTTTTTCGTCCAAATTCCATTTCCGAATTCCACTTCCGAGTTTCACTTTCAAATTCGAGTAGTAAACTCTTCTTCTAGATTCCATTCTGATTTCATAATCCACATTCTATTTCCAAATACTTCATTTCACTCTAGAAGTTTAACTTGATTCATATATCCAATGATAACTTATCCATGCCTATTCTGCCTTCTAAACCTAACGCTAAATGTGCTCCATTATATCACTCAAATCTCAGACTGAACGGATCCGGAATCCTGGCTTCTATCCCTAAAGAACTTTCATTATAAACTGAACGCTAGATTCAAAACCCTAACTCCCCATTAAAACCCTAACTCTAAATGCAGTCTATCCTATCCAAACGCAACTTCCAACATGCTATTCCACGCTAAAATTTTGATGCCGAATTCCAATTTAAGTCTTAGGGAGAGAAATTATACTTTCCGATATACTAGTTGTGAATTCGAGTTTCACGTTCCAACTGTCAACTCAGATTACAATACACAACGGAAACCGACATCCACATCATAATGCCGTTCTGATATTGTGTGTAATAGCATACAACCGCTTGAAACTTCCCTAACAAACTCTCATACGAAAACCTAAGTTCCTAGTACACATACCTGACGCAAATATTGCAGACTCACATTTTTTTATTTTCCTCGAATTTTAATTCCAAAAATTTTCCCGAAAGTTCTAATGAAAAACTCCAGCTTTAATGAGACTTTGGAAATCCAGGCCGAAGCTCACACTTCAGTACCAAGTTAAGACAAAAATCCCAAACGGAAACTCCTCTTCCACAGTCTAATGCTAACTTCCAATTCTTAATCCCAAATCTCAGTTCTAAGCTCCACATTCCACTTCCGAATTGCACTTTCCAGTTCTACTTCCAGTTCCGAAATTCACTTTCGAATTCCACTTCTCAACTCCAATTCCAAGTTCCAGTTCCAAATTCCGCTTCTAAATTTCAGTTCCACATGCCAGTTCTAAAATTCTATCCCAAATTCTACTCTCCAAATTTTTCTTCCAAATTCCACTTCTGAATTCCACTCCCGAGTTCCAGTTTCAAATTCGAGTAGTAAACTCTTCTTCCCGATTCCATTCTGATTTCTTAATCCACATTCTATTTCCAAATACCACATTTCACTTCGGAAGCATAACTTGATTCATATAATCCAATCATAACTTATCAATGTCTATTCTGCCTTCTAACCCTAACCCGAAATCTGCTCCATTATATCACTCGATTCTCAGCCTGACTGGACCCGAATGCCTGGCTTCCAACCTAAAGTCCTTTCATTATAAACTGAACGCTCGATTCCAAACCCTTACTCCTCATTCCAACCCAAATTCTAAATACAGTCCATCGTATCCAAACGCTACTTCAGACATCCTATTTCAAGCTAAAATTTTGATACCGAATTCCAATTTACGTCTTAGGAACAGAAACTATACTTTATGATATGCCAGTTGTGAATTTGCGTTTCATATTCCAAGTGTCAACTGAGATTGCAATACAAAACGAATACCGACATCCACATCATAATGCCTTTCAGATACTGTATGTAATACCATACAACAGCTTAATACTGCCCTACCAAACTTTCATGCCAAAACTAAGTTCCTAATGCACATATTTGAGGCAAATGTTACAGACTCACATTTATTTTTTGTTTTTCCCGAATTTTAATTTCAAAAAATATTACCGAAACTTCTAATTTAAAATGCCAGCCTTTACGAGACGTTGGAAATCCAGGCCGAAGCTCACACTTCAGTACCAAGTTAAGACACAAATCCCAACCGGAAACTCCTCTTCCATAGTCTAATGCTAACTTTCAATTCTTAATCCCAAATCTCAGTTCTCAGTTCCACGTTCCAAATCCAAATTCTAATTCTAAATTCCACTTCCAAATTCAAAATCTAAATCCACTTCTAAATTCCAATTCCTAATTCCAACTGGAATTTCCACTTCCAAGCTTCCGTTCCAAGTTCTAACTCGAAATTCCAGTTCCACATTAGAGTTCTAAATTACTCTTCCAAACTCCAATTCTAAATTCCACTTCGAAATTCCAGTTCCAAATTTCATTTCTCGGTGCCACTTCCATGTTTCAGTTCCAAACTCTAATTTCAAATTACAGCTCCTCATTCTAGGGACATATTCCACTTCCAAATTACAGATTCGAAAGGAAGTTTGATTCCTTATTCCAAATTCTCTTTCCAACATGCTGCTCGGTAAATCACATTTCATTTCCAAAATTAAATTGCGTACACGAAATCCATTTATTGCTTATCAATACCAATTCTGTCTTCGAAACTTAACACTAAATGTGCTCATTTTTCTCACTCTATTCTCAATTTAATCCGAACACTAAGCATTGATTATGACCATAGATGTTGTTGATTATTAACCAGATGCTCGAGTCAAGCCCTCACAATTGACCCTAATTCTAATCCAAATTCCACTCTATTTCATCCAATGCAATTTCTATAACCCTATCCCAAATTGCACATGTTAATTCTACACGAAAATTATGCCTCACTCCAATTATGTCTTGGTAGTAGGAATTGTACTTTCAAATACCAAATGAAAATTCATGATTGAAATGCCAACTCTATACTCATGTTGCAATACAAAAGGAAAACTGACATCCACATCATAATTCCTTTCACATACTCTGACACTAGACAACAATTTCATACTACTCTATCAAACTCTAATTCCAAAATCTAGGTTAGTATGACATGTTTCACGTTAATATTCCACACTAACATTACATTTCCAACTTTTAAAAGTAAGCTTTTAAAAATAATTCTAATAACAAATGCCATGTTTAATGGTGCTGCATATGCATGTCGAAGCTCACACTTCTATTCCAAAGTAAGGCAAAATTTGGAATTACAATATCTTCTTCAACAGTCTAATTCTAAATTCCAGTTCTTCATTCAAGTTCCACATCTCAGTTCCACGTTCCAATTCCAAATTCTAACTCTAAATTCCTCTTCCAAATTCAAAATCTAAATTCCACTTCTAAATTCCAATTCCAAATTGCAACTGTAATTTCCACTTCCAAGCTTCCGTTCCAAATTCTAACTCGAAATTCCAGTTCCACATTAGAGTTCTAAATTACTCTTCCAAATTCCAATTCTAAATTCCACTTCGAAATTCCAGTTGCAAATTCCATTTCTAGGTTCCACTTCCATTTTTCAGTTCCAAACTCTAATTCCAAACTCCTTCAGTTCCTCATTCTAGGGATAAATTCCACTTCCAAATTACAGATTCAAAAGTAATTTTGATTCCTTATACCAAATTCTCTTTCGAAGTGCTGCTCCGCAAGTCACATTTCACTTCCGAAATACAATTGTGTACACAAAATTCAATTACAACTTATCAATCCTAATTCTGTCTTCTAAACTTAACACTAAATGTGCTCATTTTTCTCACTCGATTCTAAATCTAATCCGAAACCTCAGCATTGATTATGACCATGGATGTTGTTGACTAATAACCAGAAGATAGAGTCAAACAATCACACTTGACCCTAACTCTAACCCAAACTCCACTCTATTTCATCCAATGCAATTTCTATAACCCTATCCCAAATTGCACATATTAATTCTACTCGATAATTATGCCTCATTCCAATTAAGTATTGGTAGTAGGAATTGTACTTTCAAATACCAAATGACAATTCATGTTTCAAATGCCAATTCCATACACATACTGCAATACACATGGAAAACTGACATCCACATCGTAATTCCTTTCACATACTGTAACACCAGACAACCATTTGAAACTACTCTATCAAACTCTAATACCAAATTCTAGGTTCCTATGACATGTTTCACACTAATAGTCCACACTAACATTACATTTCCAACTTTTAACCATAAGGTTTTAGCAATAATTCTAATAACAAATTCCATGTTTCATGGTGCTGCATATCCAGGTCGAAGTTCACACTTCTATTCAAAGGTACGACAAAATTTCCAATTACAATATCTTCTTCAATAGTCAAATTCTAAATTCCAATTCTTCCTTCAAATTCCACATCTCAGTTCCACGTTCCAATTCCAAATTCTAATTCTAAATTCCACTTCCAAGTTCAAAATTTAAATTCCACTTAGTAATTCCAGTTCCAAATTCCATTTCTCAGTTCCACTTCCATGTTTCAGCTCCAAACTCAAATTCCAAATTCCAGCTCCTCATTCTAGCAATAAATTCCTCTTCCAAATTACAGATTCAAAAGCAAATTTGATTCCTTATTCCAAATTCTCTTTCCAACATGCTGCTCCGTAAATCACATCTCACTTCCAAAATAGAATTGGGTACACAAAATCCAATTATTACTTATCAATCCCAATTCTCTCTTCTAAACTTAACACTAAATGTGCTCATTTTTCTCACTCTATTCTAAATCTAATCCGAACCCTAAGCATTGACCATGAATATAATTGTTGTTGATTATTAACCAGATGCTCGAGTCAAGCCCTAACACTTGACCCTAACTCTTACTGAAACTCCACTCTATTTCATCCAATGCAATTTCTATAACCCTATCCCAAATTGCACATGTTAATTCTACACGATACTTATGCCTCATTTCAATTATTCCTTGGTATTAGGAATGGTACTTTCAAATACCAAATGACAATTCATGATTCAAATGCCAATTATATACACATATTGCAATAAAAATGGAAAACTCACATCCATAGCATAATTCCTTTCACATACTCTAACACCAGACAACCATTTCAAACTACTCTACAAAACTCTAATACCAAAATCTAGCTTCCTATGACATGTTCCACGCTAATACTCCACACTAACATTACTTTTCCAACTTTAACCGTAAGCTTTTACCAATAATTCTAATAACAAGTACCATGTTTAATGGTGCCGCATATGCAGGTCGAACCTCACACTTATATTCCAAGGTAAGAAAAAATTTCCAATTACAATATCTTCAGTAGTTTAATTCTTAGTTCCTGTTCTTCATTCAAATTCCACATCTCTGTTCCACGTTCCAATTCGAAATTCTAATTCTAAATTCCACTTCCAAATTCCAATTCCAAATTACAACCATAATTTGCACCTCCAAGCTTCCATTCCAAATTCTAACTCGAAATCCCAGTTCCACATTAGAGTTCTAAGTTACTCTTCCAAATTCCAATTCTAAATTCCACTTCGAAATTCCAGTTCCAAATTCCATTTCTAGGTTCCTCTTCCATTTTTCAGTTCCAAACTCTAATTCCAAACTCCAGTTCCTCATTCTAGGGATAAATTCCACTTCCAAAGTACAGATTCAAAAGCAATTTTGATTCCTTATACCAAATTCTCTTTCTGAAGTGCTGCTCCGCAAGTCACACTTCACTTCCAAAATACAATTGGGTACACAAAATCCAATTACAATTTATCAATCCCAATTCAGTCTTCTAAACTTAACACTAAATGTGCTCATTTTTATCACTCGATTCTAAATCTAATCCGAACCCTCAGCATTGATTATGACCATGGATTTTGTTGATTATTAACCAGAAGATCCAGTCAAGCCCTCACAATTGACCTTAACTCTAACCCAAACTCCGCTCTATTTCATCCAATGCAATTTCTATAACCCTATCCCAAATTGCACATGTTAATTCTACACGAAAATTATGCCTCATTCCAATTATGTCTTGGTAGTAGGAATTTTACTTTCAAATACCAAATGACAATTCATGATTCAAATGCCAACTCTATACTCATATTGCAATACAAAAGGGAAGCTGACATCCACATCATAATTCCTTTCACATACTCTAACACTAGACAACCATTTCAAACTAATCTATCACACTCTAATACCAAAATCTAGGTTCCTATGACATGTTTCACGCTAATACTCCACACTGACATTACCTTTCCAACTTTTAACCGTAAGCTTTTACCAATAATTCTCATAGCAAATATTATGATTAATGGTGCTACATATGAAGGTCTAAGCTCACACTTCTATTGCAAGGTAAGACAAAATTTCTGATTACAATATCTTCTTCAATAGTCTAATTCTAAATTCCAGTTCTTCATTCAAATTCCACATCTCAGTTCCACGTTCCAGTTCCAAATTCTAAGTCTAAATTCCTCTTCCAAATTCAAAATCTAAATTCCACTTCTAAATTCGAATAACAAATTTCAACTGTAATTTTCACTCCCAAGCTTCCGTTCCAAATTCTAACTCGAAATTCCAGTTCCACATTAGAGTTCTAAATTACTCTTCCAAATTCCAATTCTGAATTTCACCCCTAAATTCCACTTTCAAATTCCTATTCTAAATTCCACTTCAAAATTCCAGTTCCAAATTCCATTTCTAGGTTCCACTTCCATGTTTCAGTTCCAAACTCTAATTCCAAATTCCAGTTCCTCATTCTAGGGATAAATTCCACTTCCAAATTACAGTTTCAAAAGCAAGTTTGATTCCTTATTTCAAATTCTCTATCCAACATGCTGCTCCGCAAGTCACATTTCACTTCCACAATACAGTTGTGTACGCAAAATTCAATTACAACTTATCAATCCCAATTCTGTCTTCTAAACTTAACACGAAATGTGCTCATTTATCTCACTCGATTCTAAATCTAATCCGAACCCTAAGCATGGATTATGACAATAGATGTTGTTGATGATTAACCAGATTCTCAAGTCAAGCCCTCACACTTGACCCTAACTCTTACTGAAACTCCACTCTATTTCATCCAGTGCAATTTCTGTAACCCTACCCCAAATTGCATGTGTTAATTCTACACGAAAATTATGCCTCATTCCAATTATGTCTTGGTAGTAGAAATTGTACTTTCAAATACCAAATGACAATTCATGATTCAAATGCCAACTCTACACTCATATTGCAATAGAAAAGGAATACTGACATACACATCCTAATTCCTTTCACATACTCTCACACCAGACAACCATTTCAAACTACTCTATCAAACTCTAATACCAAATTCTAGGTTCCTATGACATGTTTCACGCTAATACTCCACATTAACATTACATTTGCAACTTTTAACCGTAAGCTTTTACCAATAATTCTAGTAACAAATTCCATGTTTTATGGTGCTGCATATCCAGGTCGAAGCTCACAATTCTATTCCAAGGTAAGACAAAATTTCCAATTACAATATCTTCTTCAATAGTCTAATTCTAAATTCCTGTTCTTCATTCAAATTCCACATCTCAGTTCCACTTTCCAATTCCAAATTCTAATTCTAAATTCCACTTCCAAATTCAAAATCTAAATTCCACTTGTAAATTCTAATTCCAAATTCCAACTGTAATTTCCAATTCCAAACTTCCCTTCCAAATTCCAATGCTCTATTCCACCTCTAAATTCCACTTCCGAATTCCGATTCTAGATTCCACATCGAAATTCCAGTTGTAAATTCCATTTCTACGTTCCATTTCCTTGTTTCTATTTCAAACTCTAATTACAAATTCCGGTTCCTAATTTTAGGGATAAATTCCACTTCCAAATTACAGTTTCAAAAGCAAGTTTGATTCCTTATTTCAAATTCTCTTTCCAACATGCTACACCGCAAGTCACGTTTCACTTCCACAATACAATTGTGTAGATAAAATTCAATTACAACTTATCAATCCCAATTCTGTCTTCTAAACTTAACACTAAATGTGATCATTTTTCTCACTTGATTTTAAATCTAATCCGAACCCTAAGCATTGATTATGACCATAGATGTTGTTGATTATTAACCAGATGCTCGAGTCAAGCCTTCACACGTGACCCTAACTCTAACCCAAACTCCACACTATTTCATCCAATGCAATTTATATAACCCTATCCCAAATTGCACAAGCTAATTCTACACGAATATTATGTCTCATTCCAATTATGTCTTGGGAGTAGGAATTGTACTTTCAAATATCAAATGACAATTCATGTTTCAAATGACAATTCCATATACATATTGCAATAAAAATGGAAAACTGACATCCACATCATAATTCCTTTCACATACCCTAACGCCAGACAACCATTTCAAACTACTCTATCAAACTCTAATACCAAAATCTAAGTTCCTATGATATGTTACACGCTAATACTCCACACTAACATTACATTTCCAACTTTTAAACGTAAGCTTTTACCAATAATTCTAATAACAAATATCACGTTTAATGTTGCTGCATATGCAGGTCGAAGCTCACACTTCTATTCCTAATGTAAGAAAAAATTTCCAATCACAATATCTTCTTCAATAGTCTCATTCTAATTTCCAGTTCTTCCTTCAAATTCCACATCTCAGTTCCACGTTCCAAATCCAAATTCTAATTCTAAAATTCCACTTCCAAATTCAAAATCTAAATCCACTTCTAAATTCCAATTCCAAATTCCAACTGGAATTTCCACTTCCAAGCTTCCGTTCCAAATTCTACCTGGAAATTCCAGTTCCACAGTAGAGGTCTAACTTCCACTTTCAAATTCCAATGCGGAATTCTACCTCTAAAGTCCACTTCCAAATTCCAATTCTAAACTCCACTTCGAAATTCCAGTTCCAAATTCCATTTCTAGATTCCACTTCCACGTTTCAGTTCCAAACTCTAATTCCAAATTCTAGCTCCTCATTCTGGGTATAAATTCTACTTCCATATTACAGATTCAAAAGCAATTTTGATTCCTTATTGCAAATTCTCTTTCCGAAGTGTTGCTCCGCAAATCACTTTTGACTTCCAACACACAATTGGGAACACAAAATCCAAGTAAAACATATCAATACCAATTTTGTCTTCTGAACCTAAGACCAAATGTGATCATTCCTCTCACTCTTTTCCAAATGGGACCATAACCCTAAGCCTTGATTATGACCATAGACGTGGGTGATTATTCACCAAATGCTCGAGTGTAACCCTCAGTCTTCACTCTAACTCTAACCCCACCTCCACTCAGTTTCATCCAATGCATTTCTATAACTCTATTCCAAATTGCACCTGTGAATTCTACATTAAATTAAGCCTCATTCCAATTATGTCTTGGTAGTAGGAATTATACTTTCAAATACCAAATACCAATTCGTGTTTTATAATGCCAACTCTATACTCATATTGCAATACAAAATGCAAACTGAAAATCACATCATAATTCCTTTCATGTACTCTACCACCAGACAACCATTTCAAACTACTCTATCAAACTGTAATATCAAAATCTAGGTTCCTATAACATGTTTCACGCTAATACTACACACTAACATAGCATTTCCAAATTTTAACCATAAGTTTTACCAATAATTCTCATAAGAAATTCCATGTTTAATGGTGCTGCATATCCAGGTCGAAGCTCACACTTCTCTTCCAAGTTAACACAAAATATCCAACTACAATATCTTCTTCAATAGTCTAATTCTCAATTACAGTTCTTCATTCAAATTCCACATCTCAGTCCCACGTTTCAAATCCAAATTCTAAATCTAAATTCCTTTTCCAAATTCTAAATCTGAATTCCTCTTCTAAATTCCACTTGCAAATTCCGATTCTAAATTCCACTTCTAAATTCCCGTTCCAAATTCCAACTCTAATTCCCACTTCCAAGCTTCAGTTCCAAATTCAAATTCCAAATACCAGTTCCACATTAGAGTTAATTCCTCTTCCAAATTCCAATTCTGAATTCCACTTCTAAATTCCACTTCCAAATTCCAATTCTAAATTCCACTTCCTATTTGCTGTTCCAAACTGCAACTCTAATTACCACTTCCAAGCTCCAGTTCTAAATTCTAAGTCGAAATTCAAGTTCCACATTAGAGTTCTAAATTCCTAAACCAAATTCAAATTCTGAATTCCATTTCTGTATTGCACTTCCAAACTCCAATCCTAAATTCCACTTCTAAATTCCAGTTCCAAATTCCCACTCTAATTTCCACTTCCAAGCTCCAGTTCCAATTTCTAATTCCAAATTCTAGTTCCACATTGTAGTTCTAAATTCCATTTCGAAATTACAGATCCAAAAGTTAATTTCATTTCTTACTCCAAATTCTCTTTCCAAAATGCGGCTCCATAAACCGTATTTCATTTCCAAAATACAATTCGGAACACAAAATCCAATTATAACTTATCGATCCCAATTCTGTCTTCTAATCCTAACACAAAATGTGCTCGTTCCTCTCACTCTATTCTAAGTGTAACCATAACCCTAAGCCTTGATTATGAAAATAGACGTGGGTCATTATTAACCACATGCTCGAGTCTAGCCCTCACTCTTCACACTAACTCTAACCCCAACTTCACTCAGTTTCATCCAATGCAATTTTTATAACTCTATTCCAAATTGCAACTGTGAGTTCTACATTAAATTAAGCCTCATTCCAATTATGTCTTGGTAGTAGGAATTATACTTTCAAATACCAAATGCCAATTCATGTTTAAAATGCCAACTCTATACTCTGTCGGGGGCTCACGGTCCCCGATCGACCCTCCCGGTGAGTAGTAACCCCTCACTCTGCTTCACGCAGCTTCAGACTTCTCTGGACCCGTCCCCGTGGGCCGGAGCTCGGGCGGAAACCAAGCACGAGCCAGAGTGGTAGAGAAAAGCAGATGTTTATTCAGTAGTTCACATCAGTCCAATCCCCCCGAACCCCTTGGGGCATTGCCTTATATTCCTTATCCTTTCGGGGTTCTAGCCCTTACTTCTCTGATTGGTGGTTAAGCCTTGGTCAGCCCTCAGCACCTGTTCTTAGGGCCACGTTATCGACCTGGATGATCGTGTCCTACTATGATAGGTGGGGGCCCCACTAGTACCTCCCCGAGGGCGATGCCGAGCTTTCCACGAGCCTTCCTTGCGCCCAGCAATGGGGAAGTCACGAGCTAGGCGCGTGATCACCAGTTAGGGCGGGTATAGACTCCCGGCCGTCACATATGAACCCAGGAGGTCCGGTGGCGGCCTCTCACAACTCCCCCTTTTTGTTTTTTAAGGGCAAGTGAAAGGCCTGTCTTAGGCTATGTGGCCTGACTCCATGCCTGGTACCGAAAGTGGGCAGGGCCCCTGTCTTAGGCTATGTGGGTGGTCCCCACCTCCAGCATTTCTGGTAGGTGGACCCACAATAATCCCGTCATTGGGTACCTCTGCAGCCAGTGGCATGATTATCCAGGTCATGGGGCCACAATATTGCCGTCATTGGCACAGTCACAGCGAAAGCCCATTATTGATAATAGCGGGGTACAGGGATGCTTTTGAAAAGTTTGATGGTATAATTAGCAGTAACCCTAATATAGTCCCAGGAGGAAGAAGGACCACAATAAGTGTCACCCGTGGTTTCACAGCCCCAGCTACGGCAGTAATAATCAGGTATGCCTCCACATTTGGTGTTCAAGGCACGGCTTCTATGAGGGCAAATTAATGTCAGGAAACGTAGAGGCCGTGAAACAAACGCCAGACCAGTTGAGGGGGAGTGCTGTGTATGCCAGATTGCCCCAACAAACAAAAACTTGCCCTAGTGGGGCGTACAGGAGGTCAGAGGTATTCGTCCAGGAAGAGCAATTGGGGGGCAGGGAGGACCCAATATCGAGGGTAATAGAGTTATGGGGGGTAATTCCGGCGTAGCAAGGGGAGGGGAGAGCAAAGGGAATGCCGGGCTGAACCTTAAAGTATTTAAAAGCAAACCCATTCCAATTCCCAGGAATACCCTTCTATAGACAAAGTGGGAAACCTGTGACTAGTCCTGAAAAGTTAGTGTCTCTGAAAGACAGTCCCATTATTATAATAGTCTAGTCCACATCATCTTTAAACATGTGAGAAATATTGCCTTGGATGATAAACTTAGGCATTGTCTCACTCCATGACATCACCCTTAACCATGGTGGATTCCTGGCGAACGCCCATCTCTGTTGTTCCTTCGGTGCTGGGTCGATGGACGCAGTGTTCTTGAGTGTCATGATAAGTACGAGAAAAATGAAAGGAGTCATTGTGACCTAGTTGATTAAGCTTCTCCAGAAGTTTTTTCATCCGCCGCTGATAGCACCTCCTCACTCCCTGTGGCCACTTCACGTTCGCGGTTGTCCTCTATCATTGTTATCCTTTTCACTGGGACCCAAACTTCTTTATTATCATCTGTTGAAACACAAACATACCCTTTTCCCCACGTTAACACTGTATGAGGACCAAATCAATTTTTATTCTCATCGTGCCACATTACTTTACTGGCTGCTTTCAGGGCACTTGTTATTGCTGATTCATTCTTTGCAGACTCCTTATTAGGAAATGTTAAGAATTTCATAGCAGCCAATAAGCCATCATTATAGAATTTTAAATAATTTAGAGTATAAACAGACAAACAGCCAATTGTAATCTATCATCAATTTAGAGTATAAACAGCCAATTGCGAATTTATCAACTCCTGGTCCAACACCTCCTTTTTCTTTTTGCAAGTAAGTGTCCAGGGATCGATTTGCTCGTTCCACTATAGCTTGACCAGTGGGATTATGGGGGATTCCAGTGACATGTAAAATGGAAAATTCCACCATGAACTGTTCAATGGCTTTACTGACATAAGCTGGACCATTGTTTGGTTTAATGCTTTTTGGTACTGCATGATTTAGAATGTGACCGAGTGTGTGTGATATAAAATATTGTTGTTTTGGCCCTTATTGCTAGTTGAACTTCCATAGTTATCTGTTTAATACTATCTACCCTATCAGGAATATAGGCTGACTCTACTCTAGGTATCAATGGTACTGTATACTTTCTGTCTGTGATGATATTGCAAGGTTCTTTCACATATAATAATGCTTGCAATACTGCATATAATTCATTTTGCTGTGTAGGAGTAAATGTTGTTTTAAATTTATGCATCTCCTTTTTAGATGGAATATACATAGATGCCCTAAAATTTTTGTTGCATCTGTAAAAACATTAACTCCCTCTACCGGTGAGGTAGAGCATTTGTCGGCCCAAGACCATGGCCACGTGGCAAATTGCTACCCAGAAGGAATTGGGAACCCGTGTTGGAAATTCTGATTAATCAATATCTGCCATTCCACAAACTCTTGTATGCAGTTCTCTGTTTGTTGACTTGTATACATAGTATATATTGTGTGAGGTTTCTGTCCTATTAACATCCTTACTCTCTTCACTGCCTTATGTATGACTTGGGCTACCAGCACAGCATAAGGCACACAAGCTCTGTTCTTTATCTGAGCCAAATGTACCCACTCAACAATCCTTTGTTTTTGATGTAAAACTCCAGTGGGTATTTTTTCAGTGAGTAAAATTGTTACTTTCAAGTCCTGTGATTCTCATATCCTGCTAATAGTACACCCCATAATCTTTTTCTGCACTAATTTCAAACATTCCAGTGCTTCATCTGTCCATCCTCTGCATGAGTTTAATTGAGAAGGACCTTTCAATAAATCATATAATGGTTTCATTTGATCAGTTGTAATTCCCAACTGTGGCCTACACCACTGAATTTCTCCTATCAATTTCTGAAAGTTATTTAAAGTTGTAACCTTTGTAGAATCTACGATAGGTGACTTCAAAGTTAAGCCTTACCACATTACATCATTGTTTCACAGGGTAGTTTCTCCTTCTCTGATTACATTTACTCTGAAAAAAAAACTTTTTAGAAATTAAGTTGTTAATAAGTTCAAACACTAAATTTAACCTTTGCTTAAGCCAAGGAATGACTACAAGTTCAGATTAAAAGAGCAAGATCTTTTCTGCTTCATAGACCATTACATATTAATTTACCAATACATTGTCTTGAAAATGAAAATTTAAAACCGTTTAAAATTTCTCCTGTTGTTAACAGTCACTAAACTTTTACAAAAATTTAGTTGAAAACCTTCAAAATAATCGTTCTCTTCTCTTGATCTAATCTGGAATGATAAAAGTTACAATCCGCTGTAGACCCAGCTGAATGATGAGTTGGGACTGCAGGGCAAAAAATCTTAATGGTTCCATCCTTTTCTCAAGTAAATTTTATTTCTGTGTCCACTCCTTAAGAACTTCTTTGAATGAAAAGGTTTTTGAATTCCTCAGCTGAAGGGAGGGAGACTTCTGGACAACTGCCCCGTGGCGCCAAGTCTATTCCATTCTGCTGGAGAGTTTCAAAAGCTTTATCTCTGCTGAGGTGTCCCTTTAAGATTTATGCATATTTCCAATTTGCCTAGCGCCAAATAATATAACAAATCCTGATCTGTTTTAAACATCCAATTAGGAGTGACACGTTTCACTTAAAATGTGACCAGAATAACTACCTTTTGGTTACTTCTAGTTTATACAAAATACTTTTCTTTTAGGTGAGATTTAGGTGAAAATGCTGATCAGCCTGCCCCAGATCTCCTCTCGTCTCTCTCTCCACCTTCACAATCTGGCCAGGATTGGAAGGTAAAGCGAGAGAGAGTTTAACCAAAAACTTTCAAATAATTTCCAAAACTTTTATGCTTTCCTTAAACTTCATATCCATGTTGTTTTCCTAATGGGCTTTGATTAAAGCCCCCTTTAAAACTGCACAGTTGTCCCTGCATTTGCCATCCAAGACTACACCTTGCAATCACATAAACTAAATAATGTAAGATTATTTCCTCTCTTTCTCTCTCCCATACCTCTCCCCGATGCTGCCGCCATCAGAGAGAAGGGAGGAGGGGGAGGAAAAGAGATAACATTCCAAGGTCCAGCTACCATGGAGCTGACCATAATAACTCACAAACACACGCACACAGAACATGTAAAGACAGAACACATATACAGACAATAAAAGAATCCAAAAAACTGAGAAAAAATTGTCAGAAATCCTCTGTACACATTATAATTCTGGCTTAATTTCTATCACTGTGTCCGGGCTGCTGAATTCGCCACTGTGCCACAAATCCTGGGCAAATTTTTTGCTGTGCCACAAATCCAGGCCCTGGGCCAACTCTGGATGTATTTCCTGGTTGAATTTCTGACTGCACCAACTCCCTCTTTCCTCTCTGTCCTATCTGGTCATGATTGTCTCCTGAGCTCCCAGACCGCCAAGATTGTATGGCCGTCTGTACATAAACAGAGCTGGGGCCGTATTTTGCGGCAGCCTCTTTAAGATCTCTTAGGAATTTGTAGGGGAACTGTCTATGCACCCTTTGAGGCTGTCCGTCCTGTCCTGGCTGAACAAACACGGGGAATAGGTTGGCCCCTTCCCAATCTACTTCCTTTCTATTTTCCTGCTGCTCTGGGACTTCCTCTTTTTGTATGTCCTGCGATTTCTTTTGGGGTCCCTCTCCTCTCTGCGGGCGAGGTTTTGTTCCTTGTCTTTTCCCGTGTCCTGCTCCCTCCTCCCTGATTCCTTCCTGACTCTGTCTTTTCGCCTCTTGAACTACACTACCCAGACTTCTCCATGGATAGATAACAAAGTCCTGGGGATTGAGGAAGTAGGGGTCCACTTTTTGGTATGAAGCCATCTGCTGCCCTATTAATCGCCAACGGGTCGGATCAATTCCTGTATGCTCTACCCATGGACTGATGGTTATTATTTTCTCGACCCAATCTCGGCAAACTCTTATGTGTATTTTTATCACATTCTGCTTGCAGAGTTTGTACACTTAGCAAGCGAGAATTCCCTTATCTTCTGGCTTAACTTCTCCTGCGGACTGAGCTTGTCCCATTTCTAGTTCTGCCTTCGGGGAGCCTCGGGCGAATTTTTAACTTTCGCCCCGCTTTGGCAATCCCCGGGTGCTTGGCTCTTCTACCCCCTGCCTGCAGGAAGTAGGCAAGTTACTCACCTCACCACGTCCGTCACAGTCCCTGTTGGAAGCGCCAGTTGTCGGCGGCTCACTTTCCCCGATCGACCCTCCCGGTGAGTAGTAACCCCTCACTCTGCTTCACGCAGCTTCAGACGTCTCTGGACCCGTCCCCCGGGCCGGAGCTCGGGCGGAAACCAAGCACGAGCCAGAGTAGTAGAGCAAAGCAGATGTTTATTCAGTAGTTCACATCAGTCCAGTCCCCCCGAACCCCTTGGGGCATTGTCTTATATTCCTTATCCTTTCCGGGTTCTAGCCCTTACTTCTCTGATTGGTGGTTAAGCCTTGGTCAGCCCTCAGCACCTGTTCTTAAGGCCACGTTATCGACCTGGATGATCGTGTCCTACTATGATAGGTGGGGGCCCCACTAGTACCTCCCCGAGGGCGATGCCGAGCCTTCCACGAGCCTTCCTTGCGCTCAGCAATGGGGAAGTCACGAGCTAGGCGCGTGATCACCAGTTAGGGCGGGTATAGACTCCCGGCCGTCACCTATCCACCCAGGAGGTCCGGTGGAGGCCCCTCACAATACTCATATTGCAATACACAATGAAAACATACATCCACATCATAATTCCTTTCACATACTCTAACACCAGACAACCATTTCAAACTACTCTCTCAAACTGTAATACCAAAATCTAGGATCCTATAACATGTTCCACGCTAATACTACACATTAACTTTGCTTTTCCAACTTTTAACCATAACGTTTTACCAACAATTCTAATAACAGATTCCATATTAAAGGGCGCTGCATATCCAGGTCGAAGCTTACACTTCTATTCCAAGTTAAGACAAAATTTCTAATTACAATATCTTCTTCAATAGCCTAATTCTATATTCCAGTTGTTCATTCAAATTCCACATGTCAGTTCCACGTTCCAATTACAAATTCTAATTCTTAATTCCACTTCCAAATTCCAAATCTCAATTCCACATCTAAATTCCATTTCCAAATTCCAACTGTAATATCCTCCTCTCCAAATTCAAAGAGGAAATTCCAGTTCCACATTAGAGTTCTAAATTGCTCTTTCAAATCCCAATTCTGAATTCCACTTCTAAATTTCACTTCCAAATTCCAATTATAAATTCCACTTCTAAATTCCAGTTCCAAATACCAACTGTAATTTCCACTTCCAAGCTTCAGTTCCAAATTCTAATTATAAATTCCAGTTCCACATTAGAGGTTTTAATTCCTCTTCCAAATTCCAATTCTGAATTGCACTTCTAAATTCCACTTCCAAATTCCTGTTCCAAATGGCCACTCTAATTTCCACATCCAAGCTGCAGTTCCAAATTCTAAGTTGAAATTCAAGTTCCACATTACAGTTCTAAATTCCTATGCCAAATTCCAATTCTGAATTGCACTTCTAAATTCCACATCCAAACTCCAATTCTAAATTCCACTTCTAAACTCCAGTTCCAAATTCCCACTTCCAATTTCCTCTTCCAATCTCCAGTTCCAATATCTAATTCCAAATTCCAGTTCCACATTCTAGTTCTAAATTCCCTTTCGAAATTACAGACCCAAAGGAAGTTTCATTTCTTAATCCAAATTCTCAATCCAAAATGTTGCTCCATAAACCATATTTCATTTCAAAAATACAATTGGGAACACAAAATCCAATTATAACATATCAATCCCAATTCTGTCTTCTAAACCTCACAGTAAATATGCTCAATCCTCTCACTCTATTCTAAGTGTAACCATAACCCTAAGCCTTGATTATGACCATAGACGTGGGTGATTATTAACCATATGCTCAAGTCTAGCCCTCACTATTCCCTCTAACTCTAACCCCAACTCCACTGAGTTTCATCCAATGCAATTTCTATAACTCTATTCCAAATTGCACCTGTGAGTTCTACATTAAATTAAGCCTCATTCCAAATATGTCTTGGTAGTTGGAATTACGCTTTAAAATACCACATGCCAATTCATGTATCAAATACCAACTCTATACTCGTATTGCAATACACAATGAAAACTGACATCCACATCATAATTCCTTCCACATAATTTAACAGCAGACAACCATTTCAAACTCTTCTCTCAAACTATAATACCAAAATCTAGGTTCCTATATGATGTTTCACGCTAATACTACCCATTAACATTTCATTTCCAACTTTTAACCATTACGTTTTACCAAAAATTCTAATAACTGATTCCATGTTTAATGGCGCTGCATATCCCGGTCAAAACTTACACTTCTATTCCAAGTTAAGACAAAATTTCCAATTACAATATCTTCTCCAATAGCCTAATTCTATATTCCAGCTCTTCATTCAAATTCCACATATCAGTTCCACATTCCAATTCAAAATTCTAATTCTAAATTCCACTTCCAAATTCCAAATGTCAATTCGACTTCTAAATTCCAATTCCAAATTTCAACTGTAATATCCTCCTCTCCAAATTCAAAGTGGAAATTCCAGTTGCACATTAGAGTTCTAAATTCCTCTTCCAAATCCCAATTCTGAATTCCACTTCTAAATTCCAATTCCAAATTCTAATTCAAAATTCCACTTTTAAATTACAGTTCCAAATTCAAACTCTAATTTCCACTTCCAAGCTCCAATTCCAAATTCTAAGTTGAAATTCAAGTTACACATTAGAGTTCTTAATTCCTCTTCCAAATTCCAATTCTGAATTCCACTTCTAAATTCCACTGCCAAATTCCAATTCTAAATTCTACTTCCAAATTCCTGTTCCAACCTGCAACTCTAATTTCCACTTCCAAGCTTCAGTTCCAAGTTCTAAGTCGAAATTCCAATTCCACATTAGAGTTCTAAATTCCTCTTCCAAATCCGAATTGTGAATTCCACTTCTAAATTCCACTTCCAAATTCCTGTTCCAAACTGCATCTCCAATTTTCACTTCCAAGCTCCAGTTCTAAATTCTAAGTCGAAAGCCCAGTTCCACATTAGGGTTCAAAATTCCTATTCCAAATTCAAATTTTGAATTCCACTTCTGAATTCCACTTCCAAACTCCAATTCTAAATTCCACTTCTAAATTTCAGTTCGAAATTCCCACTCTAATTTCCACTTCCAAGCTCCAGTTCCAATTTCTAATTCCAAATTCCAGTTCCACATTCTACTTCTAAATTCCATTTCGAAATTACAGATCCAAAAGAAAGTTTCATTTCTTACTCCAAATTCTGTTTCCAAAATACTGCTCCATAAACCATATTGAATTTCCAAAATACAATTGGGAACACAAAATCCAGTTATAACTTATCAATTCCAATTCTGTCTTCTAAACGTAACACTAAATGTGCTCATTTCTCTCACTCTATTCTAAATGTAACCGTAACCCTAAGCCTTGATTATCACCATAGACGTGGCTGATTATTAACCATATGCTCCAGTCTAGCCCTCACTCTTCACTCTAACTCTGACCCCAACTCCACTCAGTTCCATCCAATGCAATTTCTAGAACCCAATTCCAAATTGCACCTGTGAATTCTACATTAAATTAAGCCTCATTCCAATTATGTCTTGGTAGTAGTAATTATACTTTCAAATACCAAATGCCTATTCATGTTTCAAATGCCAACTCTATACTCATATTGCAATACACAATGAAAACTGACATACACATCATAATTCCTTTCACATACTCTAACACCAGACAACCAATTCAAACTACTCTCTCAAACTGTAATACCAAATCTAGGTTCCTATAACATGTTTCAAGCTAATACTACACACTAACATTGCATTTCCAACTTTTAACCATAACGTTTTACCCACAATTCTAAGAACACATTCCATGTTTATTGGTGCTGCATATCCAGGTCGAAGCTTATACTTCTCTTCCAAGTGAAGACAAAATTTCCAATTAGAATATCTTCTTCAATAGCCTAATTCTATATTCCAGTTCTTCATTCAAATTCCACATGTCAGTTCCACGTTCCAATTACAAATTCTAATTGTAAATTCCACTTCCAAATTCCAAAACTCAATTCCACTTCTAAATTCTAATTCCAAATTCCAACTGTAATATCCTCCTCTCCAAATTCAAAGTGGAAATTCCAGTTCCACTTTAGAGTTCTAAATTCCTCTTCCGAATCCCAATTCTGAATTCCACTTCTACATTCCACTTCCAAATTCCTGTTCCAAATTGTATCTCTAATTTCCACTTCCAAGCTCCAGTTCTAAATTTTAAGTCGAAATTCCAGTTCCACATTAGGGTTCAAATTCTATTCCAAGTTGAAAGTTTGAATTCCACTTCTGAATTCCACTTCCAAACTCCAATTCTAAATTCCACTTCTAAATACCAGTTCGAAATTCCCACTCTAATTTCCACTTCCAAGCTCCAGTTCCAACATCTAATTCCAAATTCCAGTCCCACATCCTAGTTCTAAATCCCATTTCGAAATTACAGATCCAAAAGTAAGTTTCATTTCTTACTCCAAATTCTCTCTCCAAAATGCTGCTCCGTAAACCATATTTCATTTGCAAAATACAATTGGGAACACAAAATCCAATTATAACTTTTCAATCCCAATTCTGTCTTCTAAACCTAACCCTAAATGTGCCCATTTCTATCACTCTATTCTAAATGTAACCATCACCCTAAGCCTTGATTATGACCATAGACATGGGTGATTATTAACCACACGCTCAAGTCTAGCCCTCAATCTTCACTCTAACTCTAACCTCAACTCCACTCAGTTTCATCCAATGCAATTTCAAGATCCGAATTCCAAATTGCAACTGTGAATTCTACAGGAAAATTAAGCCTCACTCCAAATATGTCTTGGTAGTAGGAATTATACTTTCAAATACCAAATGACAATTCGTGTTTCAAATGCCAACTCTATACTTATATTGCAATACAAAATGAAAACTGACATCCACATCATAATTCCTTTCACATACTCTAACACCAGAAAACCATTTAAAACTACTCTATCAAACGGTAACACCAAAATCTAGGTCCCTATAAAATGTTTCACGCTAATATTACACACTGAGATTGCATTTCCAAATTTTAACCATAACTTTTACCAACAATTCTCATAACAAATTCCATGTTTAATGATGCTGCATATCCAGGTCGAAGATCACACTACTATTCCAAGTTAAGACAAAATTTACAATTACAATATCTTCCTCAATAGTCTAATTCTAAATTACAGTTCTTCATTCAAATCCCACATCTCAATTCCACGATGCAATTCCAAATTCTAATTCTAAAGTCCACTTCCAAATTCCAAATCTAAATTCCCCTTCTAAATTCCAGTTCCAAATTGCAACTCTAATTTCAACTTCCAAGCTTCAGTTCCAAATTCTAAGACGAAAATACACTTCCACATTAGAGTTCTTAATTCCTCTTCCAAATTCCAATTCTGAATTCCACTTCTAAATTCCACTGCCAAATTCCAATTCTAAATTCTACTTCCAAATTCCTGTTCCAACCTGCAACTCTAATTTCCACTTCCAAGCTTCAGTTCCAAGTTCTAAGTCGAAATTCCAATTCTACATTAGAGTTCTAAATTCCTACTCCAAATTCAAATTCTGAATTCCATATCTAAATTTCACATCCATATTCCAATTCTAAATTCCACTTCTAAATTTCAGTTCCAAATTCCCACTCTAATTTCCACTTCCAAGCTCCAGTCCCAATTTCTAATTCCAAATTCCAGTTCCACATTCTAGGTCTAAATTTCATTTCGAAATTACCGATCCTGTTCCAAACTGCATCTCTAATTTTCACTTCCAAGCTCCCGATCTAAATTCTATGCCGAAATCCCAGTTCCACATTAGGGTTCAAAATTCCTATTCCAAATTCAAATTTTGAATTCCACTTCTGAATTCCACTTCCAAACTCCAATTCTAAATTTCACTTCCAAATTTCAGTTCGAAATTCCCACTTTAATTTCCACTTCCAAGCTCCAGGTCCAATTTCTAATTCCAAATTCCAGTTACACATTCTTCTTCTAAATTCTATTTCGAAATTACAGATCCAAAAGAAAGTTTCATTTCTTACTCCAAATTCTGTTTCCAAAATACTGCTCCAAAAACCATATTTCATTTCCAAAATACAAACACAAAATCCAGTTATAACTTATCAATTCCAATTCTGTCTTCTAAACCTAACACTAAATGTGCTCGTTTCTCTCACTCTATTCTAAATGTAACCGTAACCCTAAGCCTTGATTATGACCATAGACGTGGCTGATTATTAACCATATGCTCGAGTCTACCAAATGCCAATTCATGTAAATATGTTTATGGAGTTGGCATTTGAAACATGAATTGGAATTGGTAAAACGTTATGGTTAAAATTTGGAAATGCAATGTTAGTGTGTAGTATTAGCGTGAAACCTGTTATAGGAACCTAGGTTTTGGTATTATAGTTTGAGAGAGTACTTTGAAATGGTTGACTGGTGTTAGAGTATGTGAAAGGAATTTTGACGTGGATGTCAGTTTTCATTTTGTATTGCAATATGAGCATAGAGTTGGCATTTGAAACATGAATTAGCATTTGGTATTTGAAGGTATAATTCCTACTACCAAGACATAATTGGAATGAGTCTTCATTTAATGTAGAATTCACAGGTGCAATTTGGAATAGCGTTATAGCAATAGCATTGGAATGAACCGAGTGGAGTTGGGGTTAGAGTTAGAGTGAAGAGTGAGGGCTAGACTCGAGCATGTGGTTAATAAGCACCCACGTCCATCTTCATAATCAAGGCTTAGGGTTAGGGTTACACTTAGAATAGAGTGAGAAGAATGAGCACATTTAGTGTTAGGTTTGGAAGACAGAATTGGGATTGATAAGTTATAATTGGATTTTGTGTTCCCAATTGTATTTTGGAAATGAAATATGGTTTAGGGAGCAGCATTTTGGAAAGAGAATTTAGAGTAAGAAATGAAACTTTCTTTGGGATCTGAAATTTCGAAGTGGAATTTAGAACTAGAATGTGGAACTGGAATTTGGAATTAGAATTTGGGACTGGAACATGGAAGTGGAACTTAAAAATGGAATTTGGAACTGGAATTTAGAAGTGGAATTTAGAACTGATATTCGGAAGTGGATATTAGAAGTGGAATTCATAACTGGAATTTGGAAGAGGAATTTAGAACTCTAATGTGGAACTGGAATGTAGACTTAGAATGTGAAACCGGAGCTTGTTAATGGAAATTAGAGTGGTAATTTGGAACTGGAATTTACACGTGGAATTTAGATTTGGAATTTTTAAGTGGAATTATAATTAGAATTTGGATTTGGAACGTGGAACTGAGATGTGGAATTTCAATGAAGATCTGGAATTTAGAATTAGACTATTGAAGCAGATATTGTAACTGGAAATTATGTGTTAACCTGGAATAGAATTGTGAGCTTCGACGTGTATATGCAGCACCATTAAACATGGAATTTGTTATTAGAATTGTTGGTAAAACTTTACGGTTAAACGTTGGACTTGCAATGTTAGTGTGCTGTATTAGCGTGAAATATGTTATAGGAACCTAGATTTTGGTATAACAGTTTGACAGAGTAGTGTTAAATTGGTGTCTGGTGTTAGAGTATGTGAAAGAAATTATGATGTGGATGTCAGTTTTCATTTCGTATTTCAATATGAGTATAGAATTGGCATTTCAAACATGAATTGGCATTTGGTATCTGAAAGTGTAATTCCTACTACTAAGACATAATTGGAATGAGGCATATTTTTAGTGTAGAATTCACAGGTGCAATTTGGGATAGGGTTGTAGCAATTGCATTGGATGAAATGAGTGGAGTTGGGTTTAGAGTTAGAGTCAAGAGTGAGGGCTTGATTCGAGCATGTGGTTAATAATCACCCTCGTCTATGGTCATAATCAAGGCTTAGGGTTATATTTAGATTTAGAAGAGAGTGAGAGAAATGAGCACATTTAGTGTTAGTTTTAGAAGACAGATTTGGAATTGAGAAGTTATAATTGGATTTTGTGCTCCCAATTGTATTTTGGAAGTGAAATGTGATTTACGGAGCAGCATTTTGGAAAGAGAATTTAGAGTAAGAAATGAAACTTTCTTTTCGATCTGCAATTTCGAAGTGGAATTTAGAACTAGAATGTGCAACTGGAATTTGGAATTAGAATTTGGGACTGGAACATGGAAGTGGAACTTAGAAATGGAATTTGAAAGTGGAATTTAGAAGTGGATTTTGGAAGTGTAATTTAGAAGTGGATTTCAGCATTGGAATTTGGAAGCGGCATTTAGAACTCTAAGGTGGAACTGGAATTTGGACTTAGAATTTGGAACTGGAGCTTGAGAGTGGAAATTAGAGTTGGAATTTGGAACAGGAATTTGGAAGTGGAATTTAGAATTGGAATTTGGAACTGGAATTTAGAAGTGGAATTTAGAATTGGATTTTAGAAGTGGAGTTCAGCATTGGAATTTGGAAGAGGCATTTAGAACTCTAAGGTGGAACTGGAATTTGGACTTAGAATTTGGAACTGGAGCTTGGGAGTGGAAATTAGAGTTGCAATTTGGAACTGGAATCTAGAAGTGGAATTTAGATTTGGAAGTTAGTAGTGGAATTTAGATTTTGAATTTGAAACGTAGAACTGAGATGTGGGATTTGAATGAAGAAGAGGAATTTAGAATTAGACTATTGAAGAAGATATTTTAATTGGATATTTGGTCTAAACTTGGAATAGAAGTGTGAGCTTCGACGTGGATATGCAGCACTATTATACATGGAATTTGTTATTAGAATTGTTGGTAAAACGTTATGGTTAAAAGTTGGAAATGCAATGATAGAGTGTAGTATTATCGTAAAACATGTTATAGGAACCTAGATTTTGGTATTACAGTTTGATTGAGTAGTTTTCAGTGGTTGTCGGTTTTGGAGTATGTGAAAGGAATTATGATGTGGATGTCAGTTTTCATTTTGTATTGCAATATGAATATAAAGTTGGCATATGAAACATGAATTGGCTTTCGGTTTTTGAAAGTATAATTCCTACTACGAAGACATAGGGGAATGAGGCATAATTTTCGTGTAGAATACACATGTTCAATTTCGGATAGGGTTATAGAAATTGCATTGGGTGAAACTGAGTGGAGTTGGGGTTACAGTTAGAGTCCAGAATGAGGGTTTGACTGGAGCATGTTGTTAATAATCACCCTCGTCTATGGTCATAATCGAGGCTTAGGGTTATGTTTAGATTTAGAATAGACTGAGAGAAATGAGCACATTTAGTGTGAGGTTTAGAAGACAGAATTGGAATTGGGAAGTTATAACTGGATTTTGTGCTCCCAATTGTATTTTGGAAGTGAAATGTGATTTACGGAGCAGCATTTTGGAAAGAGAATTTAGAGTAAGAAATGAACCTTTCTTTTGGATCTGCAATTTCGAAGTGGAATTTAGAACTAGAATGTGCAACTGGAATTTGGAATTAGAATTTGGGACTGGAACATGGAAGTGGAACTTAGAAATGGAATTTGAAAGTGGAATTTAGAAGTGGATTTTGGAAGTGTAATTTAGAAGTGTATTTCAGCATTGGAATTTGGAAGAGGCATTTAGAACTCTAAGGTGGAACTGGAATTTGGACGTAGAATTTGGAACTGGAGCTTGGGAGTGGAAATTAGAGTTGGAATTTGGAACAGGAATTTGGAAGTGGAATTTAGAATTGGAATTTGGAACTTGAATTTAGAAGTGGAATTTAGAATTGGATTTTAGAAGTGGAGTTCAGCATTGGAATTTGGAAGAGGCATTTAGAACTCTAAGGTGGAACTGGAATTTGGACTTAGAATTTGGAACTGGAGCTTGGGAGTGGAAATTAGAGTTGGAATTTGGAACAGGAATTTGGAAGTGGAATTTAAAATTGGAATTTGAAAGTGGAATTTAGAAGTGGATTTTGGAAGTGTAATTTAGAAGTGGATTTCAGCATTGGAATTTGGAAGAGGCATTTAGAACTCTAAGGTGGAACTGGAATTTGGACTTAGAATTTGGAACTGGAGCTTGGGAGTGGAAATTAGAGTTGGAATTTGGAACAGGAATTTGGAAGTGGAATTTAGAATTGGAATTTGGAACTGGAATTTAGAAGTGGAATTTAGAATTGGATTTTAGAAGTGGAGTTCAGCACTGGAATTTGGAAGAGGCATTTAGAACTCTAAGGTGGAACTGGAATTTGGACTTAGAATTTGGAACTGGAGCTTGGGAGTGGAAATTAGAGTTGGAATTTGGAACAGGAATTTGGAAGTGGAATTTAGAATTGGAATTTGGAACTGGAATTTAGAAGTGGAATTTAGAATTGGATTTTAGAAGTGGAGTTCAGCATTGGAATTTGGAAGAGGCATTTAGAACTCTAAGGTGGAACTGGAATTTGGACTTAGAATTTGGAACTGGAACTTGGGAGTGGAAATTAGAGTTGGAATTTGGAACAGGAATTTGGAAGTGGAATTTAGAATTGGAATTTGGAACTGGAATTTAGAAGTGGAATTTAGAATTGGATTTTAGAAGTGGAGTTCAGCATTGGAATTTGGAAGAGGCATTTAGAACTCTAAGGTGGAACTGGAATTTGGACTTAGAATTTGGAACTGCAGCTTGGGAGTGGAAATTAGAGTTGGAATTTGGAACAGGAATTTGGAAGTGGAATTTAGAATTGGAATTTGGAACTGGAATTTAGAAGTGAAATTTAGAATTGGATTTTAGAAGTGGAGTTCAGCACTGGAATTTGGAAGAGGCATTTAGAACTCTAAGGTGGAACTGGAATTTGGACTTAGAATTTGGAACTGGAGCTTGGGAGTGGAAATTAGAGTTGGAATTTGGAACAGGAATTTGGAAGTGGAATTTAGAATTGGAATTTGGAACTGGAATTTAGAAGTGGAATTTAGAATTGGATTTTAGAAGTGGAGTTCAGCATTGGAATTTGGAAGAGGCATTTAGAACTCTAAGGTGGAACTGGAATTTGGACTTAGAATTTGGAACTGGAGCTTGGGAGTGGAAATTAGAGTTGCAATATGGAACTGCAATCTAGAAGTGGAATTTAGATTTGGAAGTTAGTAGTGGAATTTAGATTTTGAATTTGAAACGTGGAACTGAGATGTGGGATTTGAATGAAAACAGGAATTTAGAATTAGACTATTGAAGAAGATATTGTAATTGGATATTTGGTCTAAACTAGGAATAGAAGTGTGAGCTTCTACGTGGATATGCAGCACCATTAAACATGGAATTTGTTATTAGAATTGTTGGTAAAAGGTTATGGTCAAAAGTTGGAAATACAATGATAGTGTGTAGTATTATCGTAAAACACGTTATAGGAACCTAGATTTTGGTATTACAGTTTGATTGAGTAGTTTTCAGTGGTTGTCGGTTTTGGAGTATGTGAAAGGAATTATGATGTGGATGTGAGTTTTCATTTTGTATTGCAATATGAATATAGAGTTGGCATATGAAACATGAATTGGCTTTCTGTTTTTGAAAATATAATTCCTACTACTAAGAAATAGTGGGAATGAGGCATAATTTTCGTGTAGAATACACATGTTCAATATCGGATAGGGTTATAGAAATTGCATTGGGTGAAACTGAGTGGAGTTGGGGTTACAGTTAGAGTCCAGAATGAAGGTTTGACTGGAGCATGTTGTTAATAATCACTCTCGTCTATGGTCATACTCGAGGCTTAGGGTTATTTTTAGATTTAGAATAGACTGAGAGAAATGAGCACATTTAGTGTGAGTTTTAGAAGACAGAATTGGAATTGGGAAGTTATAACTGGATTTTGTGCTCCCAATTGTATTTTGGAAGTGAAATGTGATTTACGGAGCAGCATTTTGGAAAGAGAATTTAGAGTAAAAAATGAAACTTTCTTTTGAATCGGCAATTTCGAAGTGAAATTTAGAACTAGAATGTGGAACCGGAATTTGGAATTAGAATTTGGAACTGGAACATGGAAGTGGAACTTAGAAATGGAATTTGAAAGTGGAATTTAGAAGTGGATTTTGGAAGTGTAATTTAGAAGTGTATTTCAGCATTGGAATTTGGAAGAGGCATTTAGAACTCTAAGGTGGAACTGGAATTTGGACGTAGAATTTGGAACTGGAGCTTGGGAGTGGAAATTAGAGTTGGAATTTGGAACAGGAATTTGGAAGTGGAATTTAGAATTGGAATTTGGAACTTGAATTTAGAAGTGGAATTTAGAATTGGATTTTAGAAGTGGAGTTCAGCATTGGAATTTGGAAGAGGCATTTAGAACTCTAAGGTGGAACTGGAATTTGGACTTAGAATTTGGAACTGGAGCTTGGGAGTGGAAATTAGAGTTGGAATTTGGAACAGGAATTTGGAAGTGGAATTTAAAATTGGAATTTGAAAGTGGAATTTAGAAGTGGATTTTGGAAGTGTAATTTAGAAGTGGATTTCAGCATTGGAATTTGGAAGAGGCATTTAGAACTCTAAGGTGGAACTGGAATTTGGACTTAGAATTTGGAACTGGAGCTTGGGAGTGGAAATTAGAGTTGGAATTTGGAACAGGAATTTGGAAGTGGAATTTAGAATTGGAATTTGGAACTGGAATTTAGAAGTGGAATTTAGAATTGGATTTTAGAAGTGGAGTTCAGCACTGGAATTTGGAAGAGGCATTTAGAACTCTAAGGTGGAACTGGAATTTGGACTTAGAATTTGGAACTGGAGCTTGGGAGTGGAAATTAGAGTTGGAATTTGGAACAGGAATTTGGAAGTGGAATTTAGAATTGGAATTTGGAACTGGAATTTAGAAGTGGAATTTAGAATTGGATTTTAGAAGTGGAGTTCAGCATTGGAATTTGGAAGAGGCATTTAGAACTCTAAGGTGGAACTGGAATTTGGACGTAGAATTTGGAACTGGAGCTTGGGAGTGGAAATTAGATTTGGAATTTGGAACAGGAATTTGGAAGTGGAATTTAGAATTGGAATTTGGAACTGGAATTTAGAAGTGGAATTCAGCACTGGAATTTGGAAGAGGCATTTAGAACTCTAAGGTGGAAGTGGAATTTGGACTTAGAATTTGGAACTGGAGCTTGGGAGTGGAAATTAGAGTTGCAATATGGAACTGCAATCTAGAAGTGGAATTTAGATTTGGAAGTTAGTAGTGGAATTTAGATTTTGAATTTGAAACGTGGAACTGAGATGTGGGATTTGAATGAAAACAGGAATTTAGAATTAGACTATTGAAGAAGATATTGTAATTGGATATTTGGTCTAAACTAGGAATACAAGTGTGAGCTTCGACGTGGATATGCAGCACCATTAAACATGGAATTTGTTATTAGAATTGTTGGTAAAACTTTATGGTCAAAAGTTGGAAATACAATGATAGTGTGTAGTATTATCGTAAAACACGTTATAGGAACCTAGATTTTAGTATTACAGTTTGATTGAGTAGTTTTCAGTGGTTGTCGGTTTTGGAGTATGTGAAAGGAATTATGATGTGGATGTGAGTTTTTATTTTGTATTGCAATATGAATATAGAGTTGGCATATGAAACATGAATTGGCTTTCTGTTTTTGAAAGTATAATTCCTACTACTAAGACATAGTGGGAATGAGGCATAATTTTCGTGTAGAATACACATGTTCAATTTCAGATAGGGTTATAGAAATTGCATTGGGTGAAACTGAGTGGAGTTGGGGTTACAGTTAGAGTCCAGAATGAGGGTTTGACTGGAGCATGTTGTTAATAATCACTCTCGTCTATGGTCATACTCGAGGCTTAGGGTTATGTTTAGATTTAGAATAGACTGAGAGAAATGAGCACATTTAGTGTGAGTTTTAGAAGACAGAATTGGAATTGGGAAGTTATAACTGGATTTTGTGCTCCCAATTGTATTTTGGAAGTGAAATGTGATTTACGGAGCAGCATTTTGGAAAGAGAATTTAGAGTAAGAAATGAAGCTTTCTTTTGGATCTGCAATTTCGAAGTGGAATTTAGAACTAGAATGTGGAACTGGAATTTGGAATTAGAATTTGGAACTAGAACATGGAAGTGGAACTTAGAAATGGAATTTGAAACTGGAATTTAGAATTGGATTTTGGAAGTGTAATTTAGAAGTGTATTTCAGCATTGGAATTTGGAAGAGGCATTTAGAACTCTAAGGTGGAACTGGAATTTGGACTTAGAATTTGGAACTGGAACTTGGGAGTGGAAATTAGAGTTGGAATTTGGAACAGGAATTTGGAAGTGGAATTTAGAATTGGAATTTGGAACTGGAATTTAGAAGTGGAATTTAGAATTGGATTTTAGAAGTGGAGTTCAGCATTGGAATTTGGAAGAGGCATTTAGAACTCTAAGGTGGAACTGGAATTTGGACTTAGAATTTGGAACTGGAGCTTGGGAGTGGAAATTAGAGTTGGAATTTGGAACAGGAATTTGGAAGTGGAATTTAGAATTGGAATTTGGAACTGGAATTTAGAAGTGGAATTTAGAATTGGATTTTAGAAGTGGAGTTCAGCATTGGAATTTGGAAGAGGCATTTAGAACTCTAAGGTGGAACTGGAATTTGGACTTAGAATTTAGAACTGGAGCTTGCGAGTGGAAATTAGAGTTGGAATTTGGAACAGGAATTTGGAAGTGGAATTTAGAATTGGAATTTGGAACTGGAATTTAGAAGTGGAATTTAGAATTGGATTTTAGAAGTGGAGTTCAGCATTGGAATTTGGAAGAGGCATTTAGAACTCTAAGGTGGAACTGGAATTTGGACTTAGAATTTGGAACTGGAGCTTGGGAGTGGAAATTAGAGTTGCAACATGGAACTGCAATCTAGAAGTGGAATTTAGATTTGGAAGTTAGTAGTGGAATTTAGATTTTGAATTTGAAACGTGGAATTGAGATGTGGGATTTGAATGAAAACAGGAATTTAGAATTAGGCTATTGAAGAAGATATTGTAATTGGATATTTGGTCTAAACTAGGAATACAAGTGTGAGCTTCGACGTGGATATGCAGCACCATTAAACATGGAATCTGTTATTAGAATTGTTGGTAAAACGTTATGGTCAAAAGTTGGAAATACAATGATAGTGTGTAGTATTATCATAAAACACGTTATAGGAACCTAGATTTTGGTATTACAGTTTGATTGAGTAGTTTTCAGTGGTTGTCGGTTTTGGAGTATGTGAAAGGAATTATGATGTGGATGTGAGTTTTCATTTTGTATTGCAATATGAATATAGAGTTGGCATATGAAACATGAATTGGCTTTCGGTTTTTGAAAGTATAATTCCTACTACGAAGACATAGTGGGAATGAGGCATAATTTTCGTGTAGAATACACATGTTCAATTTCGGATAGGGTTATAGAAATTGCATTGGGTGAAACTGAGTGGAGTTGGGGTTACAGTTAGAGTCCAGAATGAGGGTTTGACTGGAGCATGTTGTTAATAATCACCCTCGTCTATGGTCATAATCGAGGCTTCGGGTTATGTTTAGATTTAGAATAGACTGAGAGAAATGAGCACATTTAGTGTGAGGTTTAGAAGACAGAATTGGAATTGGGAAGTTATCATTGGATTTTGTGCTCCCAATTGTATTTTGGAAGTGAAATGTGATTTACGGAACAGCACTTTGGAACGAGAATTTAGAGTAAGAAATGAAACTTTCTTTTGGATCTGCAATTTCGAAGTGGAATTTAGAACTAGAATGTGGAACTGGAATGTGGAATTAGAGCTTGCAACTGGAACATGGAAGTGGAACTTCAAAATGGAATTTGGAACTGGAATTTAGAAGTGGAATTTAGAATTGGAATTAGGAAGTGTAATTTAGATGTGGAGTTCAGCATTGGAATTTGGAAGAGGAATTTAGAACTGGAAGGTGGAACTGGAATTGCTACTTAGAATTTGGAACTGGAGCTTGGATGTGGAAATTAGATTTGGAATTTGGAACAGGAATTTTGAAGTGGAATTCAGAATTGGTATTTGGAAGTGGAATTGAGAAGTGGAATTTATATTTGGAATTTGCAAGTGGAATTTTGAATAAGAATTTGGATTCGGAAAACGCAACTGAGGTGTGGAATTTGAATGAAGAACTGGAATTTAGAACTAGACTATTGAAAAAGATATTGTAACTGGAAATTTTGTCTGAACTTGGAATAGAAGTGTGAGCTTCGACGTGGGTGTGCAGCACCATTAAACATGGAATTTGTTATTAGAATTGTTGGTAAAACTTTACGGTTAAAAGTTGGAAATGCAATGTTAGTGTGTAGTATTAGCGTGAAACATGTTATAGGAACCTAGATTTTGGTATAACCGTTTGATAGAGTAGTTTGAAATGGTTGTCTGGTGTTAGAGTACGTGAAAGAAATTATGATGTGGATGTCAGTTTTCATTTTTTATTGCAATATGAGTGTGGAGTTGGCATTTGAAACATGAATTGGCATTTGGTATCTGAAAGTGTAATTCCTACTACTAAGACATAATTTGAATGAGGCAAAATTTTCGTGTAGAATTCACAGGTGAAATTTGGGAAAGGGTTATAGAAATTGCATTCGATGAAATGAGTGGAGTTGGGGTTACAGTTAGAGTCCAGAGTGAGGGTTTGTTTTGAGCATGTGGTTAATAATCACCCTCGTCTAAGGTCATAATCAAGGCTTAGGGTTATGGTAAGATTAAAAATACAGTGAGAGAAATGAGCACATTTAGTGTTAGGTTTAGAAGAGAGATTTGGAATTGAGAAGTTATAATTGGATTTTGTGTTCCCAATTGTATTTTGGAAGTGAAATGTGATTTACATAGCAGCATTTTGGAAAGAGAATTTAGCGTTAGAAATAAGACTTCCTTTTGGATCTGCAATTTCGAAGTGGAATTTAAAACTAGAATGGGGAGCTGGAATTTGTAATTAGAATTTGGAACTGGAACATGGAAGTGGAACTTAGAAATGGAATTTGGAACTGGAATTTAGAAGTGGAATTTAGAATTGGATTTTGGAAGTTTAATTTAGAAGTGGAGTTCAGCATTGAAATTTGGAAGAGGCATTTAGAACTCTAAGGTGCAACTGGAATTTCGACTTAGAGTTTGGAACTGGAGCTTGGGAGTGGAAATTAGAGTTGGAATTTGGAAGAGGAATTTGGAAGTGGAATGTAGAATTGGAATTTGGAAGAGGAATTTAGAACTCTAATGTGGAACTGGAATTTCGACTTTGAATTTGGAACTGGAAGTTGTTAGTTGAAATTACAGTTGGAATTTGGAACAGGAATTTAGAAGTGGAATTTAGATTTGGAATTTAGTAGTGGAATTTAGAATTAGAATTAGAATTTGGAACGTGGAACTGAGATGCGTGATTTGAATGAAGAACAGGAATTTAGAATTAGACTATTGAAGAAGATATTGTAATTGGATATTTGGTCTAAACTTGGAATAGAAGTGTGAGCTTCGACGTGGATATGCAGCACCATTAAACATGGAATTTGTTATTAGAATTGTTGGTAAAACGTTATGGTTAAAAGTTGGAAATGCAATGATAGTGTGTAGTATTATCGTAAAACATGTAATAGGAACTTAGATTTTGGTATTACAGTTTGATTGAGTAGTTTTCAGTGGTTGTCGGTTTTGGAGTATGTGAAAGGAATTATGATGTGGATGTCAGTTTTCATTTTGTATTGCAATATGAATATAGAGTTGGCATATGAAACATGAATTGGCCTTCGGTTTTTGAAAGTATAATTCCTACTACGAAGACATAGTGAGAATGAGGCATAATTTTCGTGTAGAATACACATGTTCAATTTCGGATACGGTTATAGAAATTGCATTGGGTGAAATTGCGTGGATTTGGGGTTACAGTTAGAGTCCAGAATGAGGGTTTGACTCGAGCATGTTGTTAATAATCACCCTCGTCTATGGTCGTAATCGAGGCTTCGGGTTATGTTTAGATTTAGAATACAGTGAGAGAAATGAGCACATTTAGTGTGAGGTTTAGAAGACAGAATTGGAATTGGGAAGTTATAATTGGATTTTGTGCTCCCAATTGTATTTTGGAAGTGAAATGTGATTTACGGAACAGCATTTTGGAAAGAGAATTTAGAGTAAGAAATGAAACTTTCTTTTGGATCTGCAATTTCGAAGTGGAATTTAGAACTAGAATGTGGAACTGGAATGTGGAATTAGAACTTGCAACTGGAACATGGAAGTGGAACTTAAAAATGGAATTTGGAACTGGAATTTAGAAGTGGAATTTAGAATTGGAATTTGGAAGTGTAATTTAGAAGTCGAGTTCAGCATTGGAATTTGGAAGAGGACTTCAGAACTCGAAGGTGGAAGTGGAATTGCTACTTAGAATTTGGAACTGGAGCGTGGAAGTGGAAATTAGATTTGGAATTTGGAACAGGAATTTTGAAGTGGAATTTAGAATAGGAATTTGGAAGTGGAATTGAGAAGTGGAATTTATATTTGTAACTAGCAAGTGGAATTTTGAATAAGAATTTGGATTCGGAACGTGGAACTGAGATGTGGAATTTGAATGAAGAACTGGAATTTAGAACTAGACTATTGAAGAAGATATTGTAACTGAAAATTTTGTCTGAACTTGTAATAGACGTGTGAGCTTCTACGTGGATGTGCAGCACCATTAAACATGGAATTTGTTATTAGAATTGTTGGTAAAACTTTAGGGTTAAAAGTTGGAAATGCAATGTTAGTGTGTAGCATTAACGTGAAACATGTTATAGGAACCTAGATTTTGGTATAACAGTTTGATAGAGTAGTTTGAAATGGTTGTCTGGTGTTAGAGTACGTGAAAGAAATTATGATGTGTATGTCAGTTTTCATTTTGTATTGCAATATGCCTATGGAGTTGGCATTTGAAACATGAATTGTCATTTGGTATTTGAATATATAAATCCGACTAATAAGACATAATTGGATTGAGGTATAATTTTAGGGTAGAATTCACAGGTGCAATTTGGGATAGGGTTGCAGAAATTGCATTCGATGAAACTGAGTGGAGTTGGGGTTTTAGTTAGAGTCCAGAGGGAGGGCTTAACTCGAGCATGTGGTTAAAAATCACCCTCGTCTATTATCATAATCAAGGCTTAGAGTTATAGTTAGATTTAGAATATAGTGAGAGAAATGAGCACATTTACTGTTAGGTTTAGAAGACAGAATTGGGATTGAGATGTTATAATTGGATTTTGTGTTCTCAATTGCATTTTGGAAGTGAAATGTGATTTACAGAGCAGCATTTTGGAAAGAGAATTTAGCGTTAGAAATAAGACTTCCTTTTGGATCTGCAATTTCCAAGTGGAATTTAAAACTAGAATGGGGAGCTGGAATTTGTAATTAGAATTTGGAACTGGAACATGGAAGTGGAACTTAGAAATGGAATTTGGAACTGGAATTTAGAAGTGGAATTTAGAATTGGATTTTGGAAGTGTAATTTAGAAGTGGAGTTCAGCATTGAAATTTGGAAGAGGCATTTAGAACTCTAAGGTGCAACTGGAATTTCGACTTAGAGTTTGGAACTGGAGCTTGGGAGTGGAAATTAGAGTTGGAATTTGGAAGAGGAATTTAGAACTCTAATGTGGAACTGGAATTTCGACTTTGAATTTGGAACTGGAAGTTGTTAGTTGAAATTACAGTTGGAATGTGGTACAGGAATTTAGAAGTGGAATTTAGATTTCGAATTTAGTAGTGGACTTTAGAATTAGAATTCGAATTTGGAACGTGGAACTGAGATGTGGGATTTGAAAGAAGAACAGGAATTTAGAATTAGACTATTGAAGAAGATATTGTAATTGGAAATTTTGTCTTAACTTGGAATAGAAGTGTGAGCTTCGACGTGGATGTGCAGCACCATTAAACATGGAATTTGTTATTAGAATTGTTGGTAAAACGTTATGGTCAAAAGTTGGAAATGCAATGTTATTGTGTAGTATTAGCGTAAAACACGTTATAGGAACCTAGATTTTGGTATTACAGTTTGATTGAGTAGTTTTCAGTGGTTGTCGGTTTTGGAGTATGTGAAAGGAATTATGATGTGGATGTCAGTTTTCATTTTGTATTGCAATATGAATATAGAGTTGGCATATGAAACATGAATTGGCTTTCGGTTTTTGAAAGTATAATTCCTACTACGAAGACATAGTGGGAATGAGGCATAATTTTCGTGTAGAATACACATGTTCAATTTCGGATAGGGTTATAGCAATTGCATTGGGTGAAACTGAGTGGAGTTGGGGTTACAGTTAGAGTCCAGAATGAGGGTTTGACTCGAGCATGTTGTTAATAATCACCCTCGTCTATGGTCATAATCGAGGCTTCGGGTTATGTTTAGATTTAGAATAGAGTGAGAGAAATGAGCACATTTAGTGTGAGGTTTAGAAGACAGAATTGGAATTGGGAAGTTATAATCGGATTTTGTGCTCCCAATTGTATTTTGGAAGTGAAATGTGATTTATGGAACAGCATTTTGGAAAGAGAATTTAGAGTAAGAAATGAAACTTTCTTTTGGATCTGCAATTTCGAAGTGGAATTTAGAACTAGAATGTGGAACTGGAATGTGGAATTAGAACTTGGAACTGGAACATGGAAGTGGAACTTAAAAATGGAATTTGGAACTGGAATTTAGAAGTGGAATTTAGAATTGGAATTTGGAAGTGTTATTTAGAAGTGGAGTTCAGCATTGGAATTTGGAAGAGGACTTTAGAACTCGAAGGTGGAAGTGGAATTGCTACTTAGAATTTGGAACTGGAGCGTGGAAGTAGAAATTAGATTTGGAATTTGGAACAGGAATTTTGAAGTGGAATTTAGAATAGGAATTTGGAAGTGGAATTTATATTTGGAACTAGCAAGTGGAATTTTGAATAAGAATTTGGATTCGGAACGTGGAACTGAGATGTGGAATTTGAATGAAGAACTGGAATTTAGAATTAGACTATTGAAGAAGATATTGTAACTGAAAATTTTGTCTGAACTTGTAATAGACGTGTGAGCTTCTACGTGGATGTGCAGCACCATTAAACATGGAATTTGTTATTAGAATTGTTGGTAAAACTTTAGGGTTAAAAGTTGGAAATGCAATGTTAGTGTGTAGCATTAACGTGAAACATGTTATAGGAACCTAGATTTTGGTATAACAGTTTGATAGAGTAGTTTGAAATGGTTGTCTGGTGTTAGAGTACGTGAAAGAAATTATGATGTGTATGTCAGTTTTCATTTTGTATTGCAATATGCCTATGGAGTTGGCATTTGAAACATGAATTGTCATTTGGTATTTGAATATATAAATCCGACTAATAAGACATAATTGGATTGAGGTATAATTTTAGGGTAGAATTCACAGGTGCAATTTGGGATAGGGTTGCAGAAATTGCATTCGATGAAACTGAGTGGAGTTGGGGTTTTAGTTAGAGTCCAGAGGGAGGTCTTGACTCGAGCATGTGGTTAATAATCACCCTCGTCTATTATCATAATCAAGGCTTAGGGTTATAGTTAGATTTAGAATATAGTGAGAGAAATGAGCACATTTAGTGTTAGGTTTAGAAGACAGAATTGGAATTGAGATGTTATAATTGGATTTTGTGTTCTCAATTGTATTTTGGAAGTGAAATGTGATTTCCGGAGCAGCATTTTGGAAAGAGAATTTAGAGTAAGAAATTAAACTTTCTTTGGGATCTGCAATTTCGAAGTGGAATTTAGAACTAGAATGTGGAAGTAGAATTTGGAATTAGAATTTGGGACTGGATCATGGAAGTGGAACTTAGAAGTGTAATTTGGATCTGGAATATAGAAGTGGAATTTAGAACTGATATTGGGAAGTGGATATTAGAAGTGGAATTCAGAACTGGAATGTCAACTTAGAATTTGAAACCGGAGCTTGTTAATGGAAATTAGAGTGGTAATTTGGAACCGGAATTTAGACGTGGAATTTAGATTTGGAATGTTTAAGTGGTATTTAGAATTAGAATTTGGATTTGGGACGTGGAACTGAGATGTGGAATTTCAATGAAGAACTGGAATTTAGAATTAGACTATTGAAGCAGATGTTGTAAATACAAATTGTGTCTTAATTTGGAATAAAGTGTGACCTTCGACGTGGATATGCAGGATCATTAAACATGGAATTTGTTATTAGAATTGTTGGTAAAACTTTACGGTTAAAAGTGGGAAATGCAATGTTAGTGTGTTCTATTAGCGTGAAATATGTTATAGGAACCTAGATTTTGGTATAACAGTTCGATAGAGTAGTGTGAAATGGTTGTCTGGTGTTACAGTATGTGAGAGAAATAATGATGTGGATGTCAGTTTTCATTTTGTATTGCAATATGAGTATAGAATTGGCATTTGAATCATGAATTGGCATTTGGTATCTGAAAGTGTAATTCCTACTACTAAGACATAATTGGAATGAGGCATAATTTTAGTGTAGAATTCACAGGTGAAATTTGGGATAGGGTTATAGAAATTACATTCGATGAAATGAGTGGAGATGGGGATACAGTTAGAGTCCAGAGTGAGGGTTTGATTCGACTATGTGGTTAATAATCACCCTCATCTATGGTCATAATCAAGGCTTAGGGTTATCGTTAGATTGAAAATACAGTGAGAGAAATGAGCATATTTAGTGTTAGGTTTAGAAGACAGAATTGGAATTGAGAAGTTATAATTTGATTTTGTGTTCCCAATTGTATTTTGAAAGTGAAATGTGATTTACAGAGCAGCATTTTGGAAAGAGAATATAGCGTGAGAAATAAAACTTTCTTTTGGATCTGCAATTTCGAAGTGGAATTTAAAACTAGAACGGGGAGCTGGAATTTGTAATTAGAATTTTGAACTGGAACATGGAAGTGGAAGTTAGAAATGGAATTTGGAACTGGAATTTAGAAGTGGAATTTAGAATTGGATTTTGGAAGTGTAATTTAGAAGTGGAATTCAGCATTGAAATTTGGAAGAGGCTTTTAGAACTCTAAGGTGAAACTGGAATTTCGATTTAGAGTTTGGACCTGCAGGTTGGGAGTGGAAATTAGAGTTGGAATTTGGAACAGGAATTTGGAAGTGGAATTTAGAATTGGAATTTGGAAGAGGAATTTAGAACTCTAATGTGGAACTGCAATTTCGATTAAGAGTTTGGAACTGGAAGTTGTTAGTTGAAATTACAGTTGGAATTTGGAACAGGAATTTAGACGTGGAATTTAGATTTGGAATTTAGTAGTGGAATTTAGAATTAGATTTTGAATTTGGAACGTGGAACTGAGATGTGGGATTTGAATGAAGAACAGGAATTTAGAATTAGACTATTGAAGAATATATTTTAATTGGATATTTGGTCTAAACTTGGAATAGAAGTGTGAGCTTCGACGTGGATATACAGCACCATTAAACATAGAATTTGTTATTAGAATTGTTGGTAAAACTTTATGGTTAAAGTTGGAAATGCAATGATAGTGTGTAGTATTATCGTAAAACATGTTATAGGAACCTAGATTTTGGTATTACAGTTTGATTGAGTAGTTTTCAGTGGTGGTCGGTTTTGGAGTATGTGAAAGGAATTATGATGTGGATGTCAGTTTTCATTTTGTATTGCAATATGAATATAGAGTTGGCATATGAAACATGAATTGGCTTTCGGTTTTTGAAAGTATAATTCCTACTGCGAAGACATAGTGGGAATGAAGCATAATTTTCCTGTAGAATACATATGTTCAATTTCGGATATGGTTATAGAAAGTGCGTTGGGTGAAACTGAGTGGAGTTGGGCTTACAGATAGAGTCCAGAATGAGGGTTTGACGCGAGCCTGTTGTTAATAATCACCCTCGTCTATGGTCATAATCAAGGCTTAGGGTTATGTTTAGATTTAGAATAGAGTGAGAGAAATGAGCACATTTAGTGTGACGTTTAGAAGACAGAAATGGAATTGAGAAGTTAAAGTTGAATTTTATGCTTTGGAGGATTTTCACTTTTGGAAGTGAAATGTGATTTACGGAACAGCATTTTGGAAAGAGAATTTAGAGTAAGAAATGAAACCTTCTTTTGGATCTGAAATTTCGAAGTGGAATTTAGAACTAGAATGTGGAACTGGAATTTGGAATTAGAACATGGAACTGGAACATGGAAGTGGAACTTAAAAATGGAATTTGGAACTGGAATTTAGAAGTGGAATTTAGAATTGGAATTTGGAAGTGTGATTTAGAAGTGGAGTTCAGCACTGGAATTTAGAAGAGGAATTTAGAACTCGAAGGTGGAAGTGGAATTGCTACTTAGAATTTGGAACTAGAGCTTGGAAGTGGAAATTAGATTTGGAATTTGGAACAGGAATTTGGAAGTGGAATATAGAAGTGGAATTTATATTTGGAATTTGGAAGTGGAATTTAGAATAAGAATTTGGATTCGGAACGCGGAACTGAGATGTGGAATTTGAATGAAGAACTGGAATTTAGAATTAGACTATTGAAGAAGATATTGTAACTGAAAATTTTGTCTGAACTTGGAATAGAAGTGTGAGCTTCGAGGTGGATGTGCAGCACCATTAAACATGGAATTTGTTATTAGAATTTTAGGTAAAACTTTACGGTTAAAAGTTGGAAATGCAATGTTAGTGTGTAGTATTAGCGTGAAACATGTTATAAGAACATAGATAACAGTTTGATAGAGTAGTTTGAAATGGTTGTCTGGTGTTACAGTATGAGAAAGAAATTATGATTTGGATGTCAGTTTTCATTTTGTATTGCAATATGAGTATGGAGTTGGCATTTGAAACATGAATTGGCATTTGGTATTTGAATATATAAATCCAACTACTAAGACATAATTGGATTGAGGTATAATTTTAGGGTAGAATTCACAGGTGCAATTTGGTATAAGGTTACAGAAATTGCATTCGATGAAACTGAGTGGATTTGGGGTTACAGTTAGAGTCCAGAGTGAGGGCTTGACTCGAACATGTGGTTAATAATCACCCTCGTCTATTATCATAATCAAGGCTTAGGGTTATAGTTAGATTTAGAATATAGTGAGAGAAATGAGCACATTTAGTGTTAGGTTTAGAAGACAGAATTGGAATTGAGATGTTATAATTGGATTTTGTGTTTTCAATTGTATTTTTTAAGTGAAATGTGATTTACGGAGCAGCATTTTGGAAAGAGAATTTAGAGTTAGAAATGAAACTTTCTTTGGGATCTGCAATTTCGAAGTGGTATTTAGAACTAGAATGTGGAAGTAGAATTTGAAATTAGAATTTGGGACTGGATCATGGAAGTGGAACTTAGAAAAGGAATTTGGAACTGGAATATAGAAGTGAAATTTAGAACTGATATTGGGAAGTGGATATATGAAGTGGAATTCAGAACTGGAATTTGGAAGAGAAATTTAGTACTCTAATATGGAACTGGAATGTCGACTTAGAATTTGAAGCCGGAGCTTGTTAATGGAAATTAGAGTGGTAATTTGGAACTGGAATTTAGACGTGGAATTTAGATTTGGAATTTTTAAGTGGAATTTAGAATTAGAATTTGGATTTGGAAAGTGGAACTGAGATGTGGAATTTCAATGAAGAACTGGAATTTATAATTAGACTATTGAAGCAGATGTTGTAAATGGAAATTGTGTCTTAACTTGGAATAGAAGTGTGACCTTCGACGTGGATATGCAGGATCATTAAACATGGAATTTGTTATTAGAATTGTTGGTAAAACTTTACGGTTAAAAATTGGAAATACAATATTAGTGTGTTGTATTAACGTGAAATATGTTATAGGAACCTAGATTTTGGTATAACAGTTTGATAGGGTAGTGTGAAATGGTTGTCTGGTGTTAGAGTACGTGAAAGAAATTATGATGTGGATGTCAGTTTTCATTTTGTATTGCAATATGAGTATGGAGTTGGCATTTGAAACATGAATTGGCATTTGGTATTTGAACATATAAATCCGACTACTAAGACATAATTGCATTGAGGTATAATTTTAGGGTAGAATTCACAGGTGCAATTTGGGATAGGGTCACAGAAATTGCATTCGATGAAACTGAGTGGAGTTGGAGTTACAGTTAGAGTCCAGAGTGAGGGCTTTACTCGAGCATGTGGTTAATAATCACCCTCGTCTATGGTCATAATGAAGGCTTAGGGTTATGGTTAGATTTAGAATAGTGTGAGAGAAATGAGAACATTTAGTGTTAGGTTTAGAAGACAGAATTGGAATTGAGAAGTTATCATTGGATTTTGTGTTCCCAATTGTATTTTGGAAGTGAAATGTGATTTGCTGAGCAGCATTTTGGAAAGACAATTTAGAGTAAGAAATGAAACTTTCTTTTGGATCTGCAATTTCGAAGTGGAATTTGGAACTAGAATGTGGAACTGGAATTTGGAATTAGAATTTGGAATTGGAACTTAGAAATGGAATTTGGAACTGGAATTTATAATTGCATTTTGGAAGTGTAATTTAGAAGTGGAGTTCATCATTGGAATTTGGAAGAGGAATTTAGAACTGCAAGGTGGAACTAAAATTTCTACTTAGAATTTGGAACGGGAGCTTGGAAGTGGAATTTAGATTTAGAATTTGGAACTGGAATTTAGAAGTGGAATTTACAATTGGAATTTTTAAGTGGAATTTAGAATTAGAATTTGGATTTGGAACGTGTAACTGAGATATGGAATTTGAATGAAGAACTGGAATTTAGAATTAGACCGCTGAAGAAGATATTGTAATTGGAAATTTTGTGTTAACTTGGAATAGAAGTGTTACCTTTGACGTCGATAGGCAGCACCATTAAATATCGAATTTTTTATTAGAATTTTTGATAAAACTTTACGGTTAAAAGTTGGACATTCAATGTTAGCGTGTAGTATTAGCGTGAAATATGTTATAGGATCGTAGATTTTGGTATAACGATTTGAAAAAGTAGTGTGGAATGGTTGTCTGGTGTTAGAGTATGTGAAAGAAATTATGATGTGGTTGTCAGTTTTCACTTTGTATTACAATATCGGTATAGAGTTGGCATTTGAAACATGAATTGGCATTTGGTATTTGAAAGTATATTTCCTAGTACTACGACATAATTGGAATGAGGCATAATTGTAGCGGAGAATTCACAGGTGCAATTTGGGATAGGTTTATAGGAATTTCATTGCATGAAACTGAGTGCAGCTGGGGTTACATTTAGAGTCAAGAGTGAGGACTTGACTCGAGCATGTGGTTTATAATCACCCTCATCTCTGGAAGAAATCAAGGTGTAGAGTTATAGTTAGATATAGAATAGAGTGAGAGAAATGAGCACATTTAGTGTTAGGTTTAGAAGACAGAGTTGGAATTGAGAAGTTATAATTGGATTTTGTGTCCCCAGTTGTATTTTGGAAGTCAAATGTGATTTACGGAGCAGCATTTTGGAAAGAGAATTCAGAGTAAGAAATGAAACTTTCTTTTGGATCTGCAATTCCGAAGTGGAATTTAGAACTAGAATGTGGAATTGGAATTTAGAATTAGAATTTGAGACTGGAACATGGAAGTGGAACTGAGAAGTGGAATTTGGAACTGGAATATAGAAGTGGAGTTTAGAATTGGAATTTGGAAGTGGATATTAGAAGTGAAATTCAGAATTAGAATTTGGAAGAGGAATTTAGAACTCTAATGTGGAACTGGAATTTAGACTTACAATTTAAAACTGGAGCTTGTTAGTGGAAATTAGATTTGGAATTTGGAACTGGACTTTAGACGTGGAATTTAGAATTGGAATTTGGAATTGGAACGTGGAACTGAGATGTGGAATTTGAATGAAGAACTTCAATTTAGAAATAGACTATTGAAGAAGATATTGTAACTGGAAATTTTGTCTTAACTTGGAATAGAAATGTGAGCTTCGACGTGGATATGCAGCACCATTAAACATGGAATTTGTGATTAGAATTGTTTGTAAAACTGTTTGGTTAAAAGTTGGACATGCAATATTAGTGTGTAGTATTAGCGTGAAACATGTTATAGGAACCTAGATTTTGGTATTACAGTTTGATAGAGTAGTGTGAAATGATTGTCTGGTGTTAGAGTATGTGAAAGAAATTGTAATGTGTATGTCAGTTTTCATTTTTTATTGCAATATGAGTATAGAGTTGGCATTTGAAACATGAATTGGCATTGGGTATTTGAAAGTGTAATTCGTATTACTAAGACATAGTTGGAATGAGGCCTAATTTTAGTGTAGAATTCACATGTGCAATTTGGGATAGGATTATTGAAATTGCATTGCATGAAACTGAGTCTACTTGGGGTTACAGTTAGAGTCAAGACCGAGGGCCTGACTCGAGCATGTGGTTAATAATCTCCCTCGTCTATGATCATAATCAAAGCTTAGGGTCATGGTTAGATTTAGAATAGAGTGAGAGAAATAAGCACATTTAATGTTAGGTTTAGAAGACAGAAATGTAATTGAGAAGTTATAATTGGATTTTGTGGTCCCAATTGTATTTTGGAAGTGAAATGTGATTTACGGAGCAGCATTTTGCAAAGAGAATTTAGAGTAAGAAATGAAACTTTCTTTTGGATCTGCAATTTCGAAGTGGAATTTAGAACTAGAATGTGGAACTGGAATTTGGAATTAGAATTTGGAACTGGAACATGGAAGTGGAACTTAGAATTGGAATTTGGAACTGGAATTTAGAAGTGGAATTTAGAATTGGATTTTGGAAGTATAATTTAGAAGTGGAGTTCAGCATTGGAATTTGGAAGAGGAATATAGAACTCCAGGGTGGAACTGGAATTTCTACTTAGAATTTGGAACTGGAGCTTGGAAGTGGAAATTAGATTTGGAATTTGGAACAGGAATTAGGAAGTGGAATTTAGAATTGGAATTTGGAAGTGGAATTGAGAATTGGAATTTGGAAGAGGAATTTAGAACTCTAACGTGGAACTGGAATTTCGATTCTAGAATTTGGGACTGGAGGTTGTTAGTTGAAATTAGAGTTGGAATTTGGAACTGGAATTTAGAAGTGGAATTTAGATTTAGAATTTAGTATTGGAATTTGGAATTAGAAGTAGAATTTGAAACGTGGTACTGAGATGTGGAATTTGCACGAAGAACTGGAATTTAGAATTAGACTACTGAAGAAGATGTTGTAATTGGAAATTTTGACTTAACTTGGCATAGAAGTGTGAACTTCGACGTGGATATGCATCACCATTAAACATGGAATTTGTTATTAGAATTGCTGTTAATACTTTAAGGTTAAAAGTTGGAAATGCAATGTTTGTGTGTAGTAATAGCGTAAAACATGTTATAGGAACCTAGAATTTGGTATTACAGTTTGAGTAGTTTGAATGGTTCTCTGGTGTTAGAATATGTGAAAGGAATTATGATGTGGATGTCAGTTTTCATTTTGTATTGCAATATGAATATAGAATTGGCATTTGAAACATGAATTGCATTCGGTATTTGAAGGTATAATTCCTACTACGAAGACATAATAGGAATGAGGCACAATTTTCGTGTAGAATTCACATGTGCAATTTCGGATGGGGTTATAGAAATTGCATTGCATGAAACTGAGAGGAGTTGGGGTTACAGTTAGAGTCCAGAATGAGGGCTTGACTCGAGCATGTGGTTAATAAGCACCCTCGTCTATGGTCATAAACAAGGCTTAGGGTTATGGTTACATTTAGAATAGAGTGAGAGAAATGAGCACATTTAGGGTTAGGTTTAGAAGACAGAATTGGAATTGAGAAATTATAATTGGATTTTGTGTTCCCAATATTATTTTCGAAGTGAAATGTGATTTGCGGAGCAGCATTTTGGAAAGAGAATTTAGAGTAAGAAATGAAATTTTCTTTTGGATCTGCAATTAAGAAGTGGAATTTAGAACTAAAATGTGGAACTGTAATTTGGAATTAGAATTTGGAACTGGAACATGGAAGTGGAACTTAGAAATGGAATTTAGAACTGGAATTTAGAAGTGGAATTTAGAATTGGATTTTGGAAGTGTAATTTAGAAGTGGAGTTCAGCGTTGGAATTTGGAAGAGGAATTTAGAACTCTAATGTGGAACTGGAATTTCGATTCTAGAATTTGGAACTGGAGGTTGTTAGTTGAAATTAGAGTTGGAATTTGGAACTGGAATTTAGAAGTGGAATGTAGATTTGGAATTTCGTATTGGAATTTAGAACTAGAATTAGAATTTGAAACGTGGAACTGAGATGTGGAATTTGAATGAAGATCTGGAATTTAGAATTAGACTATTGAAGAAGATTTTGTAACTGGAAATTTTGTCTTAACTTGGAATAGAAGTGTGAGCTTCGACGTGGATATGCAGCACCATTAAACATGGAATTTCTTATTAGAATTTTTGTTAAAACTTTAAGGTTAAAAGTTGGAAATGCAATGTTAGTGTGTAGTAATAGAGTAAAACATGTTATAGGAACCTAGATTTTGGTATTACAGTTTGATTGAGTAGTTTGCAATGGTTTTCTGGTGTTAGAATATGGGAAAGGAATTATGATGTGGATGTCAGTTTTCATTTTGTGTTGCAATATGAATATAGAGTTGGCATTTGAAACATGAATTGGCATTTGGTATTTGAAAGTATAATTCCTGCTACGAAGTCATAATAGGAATGAGGCATAATTTTCCTGTAGAACTCACATGTGCAATTTCGGATGTGATTTTTGAAATTGTATCGGATGAAACTGAGTGGAGTTGCTTTGTATTTAGAGTACAGTGTGAGGGCTCGACTCGAGCACGTGGTTAATAATCACCCTCGTCTATGGCCATAATCAAGACATAGGGTTATGTTTAGATTTAGAATAGAGTGAGAGAAATGAGCACATTTAATGTTAGATTTAGAAGACAGAATTGGAATTGGGAAGTTATAATTGGATTTTATGTTCCCAATTGTATTTTGGAAGTGAAATGTGATTTACGGAGCAGCATTTTGGAAAGAGAATTTAGAGTAAGAAATGAAACTTTCTTTTGGATCTGCAATTTCGAAGTGGAATTTAGAACTAGAATGTGGAAATGGAATTTGGAATTAGAATTTGGAACGGGAACATGGAAGTGGAACTTAGAATTGGAATTTGGAACTGGACTTTAGAAGGAGATTTTAGAGTTGGATTTTGGAAGTGTAATTTAGAAGTGGAGTTCAGCATTGGAATTTGGAAGAGGAATTTAGAACTCCAAGGTGGAACTGGAATTTCTACTTAGAATTTGGAACTGAAGCTTGGAAGTGGAAATTAGATTTGGAATTTGGAACAGGAATTATGAAATGGAATTTAGAATAGCAATTTGGAAGTGGAATTGAGAATTGGAATTTGGAAGAGGAATTTAGAACTCTAATGTGGAACTGGAATTTCGACTTAGAATTTGGAACTGGAGGTTGTTAGTTGAAATTAGAGTTGGAATTTGGAACTGAAATTTAGAAGTGGATTTAGATTTGGAATTTAATATTGGAATTTAGAATTAGATGTAGAATTTGAAACGTGGAACTGAGATGTGGAATTTGAATGAAGAACTGGAATTTAGAATTGGACTACTGAAGAAGATATTGTAATTGGAAATTTTGACTTAACTTGGAATAGAAGTGTGAGCTTCGACGTGGATATGCAGCACCATTAATCATGGAATTTGTTATTAGAATTGTTGGTAAAACTTTAAGGTTAAAAGTTGGAAATGCAATGTTAGTGTGTAGTAAAAGCATAAAAAAATGTTATAGGAACCTAGATTTTGGTATTACAGTTTGATTGAGTAGTTTGCAATGGTTGTCTGGTGTTAGAGTATGTGAAAGGAATTATGATGTGGATGCCAGTTTTCATTTTGTATTGCAATATGTATATAGCGTTGGCCTTTGAAACATGAATTGGCATTAGGTATTTGAAAGTATAATTCCTACCATGAAGACATAATAGGAATGAGGCATAATTTTCATGTAGAATTAACATATGCAATTTCGGATGGGGTTATAGAAATTGCATTGCATGAAACTGAGTGGAGTTGGGGTTACAGTTAGAGTACAGTGTGAGGGCTTGACTCGAGCATGTGGTTAATAAGCACCATCGTCTATGGTCATAATCAAGGCTTAGGGTTATGGTTAGATTTAGAATAGAGTGAGAGAAATGAGCACATTTAAGGTTAGGTTTAGAAGACAGAGTTGGAATTGACAAGTTACAATTGGATTTTGTGTTCCCAATTGTATTTTCGAAGTGAAATGTGATTTACGGAACAGCACTTTGGAAAGAGAATTTAGAGTAAGAAATGAAACTTTCTTTTGGATCTGCAATTAAGAAGTGGAATTTCAAACTAGAATGTGGAACTGGAATTTGGAATTAGAATTTGGAACTGGAACAGGGAAGTGGAACATAGAAATGGAATTTGGAACTGGAATTTAGAAGGAGAATTTAGGATTGGGTTTTGGAAGTGTTATTTAGAAGTGGAGTTCAGCGTTGTAATTTGCAAGAGGAATTTAGAACTCGAAGGTGGAACTGGAATTTCTACTTAGAATTTTGAACTTCAGCTTGTAAGTGGAAATTAGATTTGGAATTTGGAACCGGAATTAGGAAGTGGAATTTAGAATTGGAATTTGGAAGTGGAATTGAGAATTGTAATTTTTAAGAGGAATTTAGTACTCTTAGGTGGAACTGGAATTTCGACTTATAATTTCGAACTGGAGCTTGTTAGAGGAAATTTGAGATGGAATTTGAAACTGAAATTTAGTAGTGGAATTTAGATTTGGAATTTGGAAGGGCAATTTAAAATTAGAATTTGGATTCGTAACGTGGAATTGAGAGGTGAAATTTGAATGAAGAACTGGAATTTAGAATTAGACTATTGATGAAGATATAGTAACTGGAAATTTTGTCTTAAATTGGAATAGAAGTGTGAGCTTCGGCCTGCATAAGCAGCACCATTAAGCATGGAATTTGTTATTAGAATTGTTGGTAAAACTTTACAGTTAAAAGTTGAAAATGCAATGTTAGTGTGTAGTATTAGCGTGAAACATGTTATAGGAACCTAGATTTTGGTATAATAGTTTGATAGTGTAGTTTGAAATGGTTGTCTGGTGATAGAGTATGTGAAAGCTATTATGATGTGGATGTCAGTTTCCATTTGTATTGCAATATGAGTATAGAGTTGGCATTTGAAACATCAATTGGCATTAGGTATTTGAAAGTATAATTCCTACTACTAAGACATAATTGGAATGAGGCAAAATTTTAGTGTAGAATTCACCGGTGAAATTTGTTATTGGGTTATAGAAATTGCATTGGATGAAACTGAGTTGAGTTGGGGTTACAGATAGAGTCAAGATGGAGGCCTTGACTCCAGCATGTTGTTAATAATGACCCACGTCTACGGTCATAATCATTGCTTAGGGTTATGATTAGATTTAGAATAGAGTGAGATAAATGAGCACATTTCGTGTGAAGTTTAGAAGACAGAATTGTGATTGATAAGTAATAATTGGATGTTTTGTTCCCAATTTTATTTTGGAAGTGAAATGTGATATACCGAGCAGCATTTCGGAAAGGGAATTTGGAATAAGAAATGAAACTTGCTTTGGATCTGTAATTTCGGAGTGGAATTTAGAACTAGAATGTGGAACTAGAATTTGGAATTAGAATTTGGAACTGGAACATGGCATTGGACCTTCGCAATGGAATTTGGAACTGGAATTTAGAAGTGGAATTTAGATTTGGAATCTGGAAGAGGAATTTAGAAGTGGAATTCAGAATTGGAATTTGGAAGACGAATTTAGAACTCTAATTTGGAACTGGAATTCCGACTTAGAATTTGAAACTGGAGCTTGTTAGTGGAAATTAGGGTTGGAATTTGGAACTGGAATTTAGAAGTGGAATTTAGATTTGGAATTTGGAAGTGAAATTTAGAATTAGAATTTAGATTTGGAACGTGGAACTGAGATGTGGAATTTGAACGAAGAACTGGAATTTAGAATTCGACTATTGAAGAAGAGATTGTAATTGGAAGTTTTGTCTTAACTTGGAATAGAAGTGTGACCTTTGACGTTGATATGCAGCACCATTAAACAAGGAATTCGTTATTGGAATTGTTTGTAAAACTTTACGGTTAAAAGTTGGACATGCAATGTTAGTGTGTAGTATTAGTGTGAAACATTTTATAGGAAAATAGATTTTTGTATTACAGTTTCATAGAGTACTCACAAATGGTTGTCTGGTGTTAGAGTATGTGAAAGGAATTATGATGTGGATATCAGTTTTCATTTTGAATTGAAATATGAGTATAGAGTTGGCATTTGAATCATGAATTGGCATTTGGTATTTGAAAGTATAATTCCTACAACTAAGACATAAATGGAATGGGGCATAATTTTAGTGGAGAATTCACAGATGAAATTTTGTATAGGGTTATAGAAATTGCATTGCAGGAAACTGAGTGGATTTGGGGTTACTCTTAGAGTCAATAGTGAGGGCTTGACTCGAGCTTGTTGTCAATAATCATGCACGTCTATGGTCATATTCAAGGCTTAGGGTTATGGTTAGATTTAGAATAAAGTGAGAGAAATGAGGACATTTAGTGTTTGGTTTAGAAGACAGAATTGTTATTGAGAAGTTTTAATTGGCTTTGGTGTTCCCAACTGCATTTTGGAAGTGAAATGATATTTACAGAGCAGCATTTTGGGAAGAGAATTTAGAGTAAGAAATGAAACTTTCTCTTGCATCAGCAATTTCGAAGTGGAATTTAGAACTAGAATGTGGAACTGGAATTTGGAATTAGAATTTGGCACTGAAACATGGAAGTGGAACTTAGAAATGGAATTTGGAACTGGAATTTAGAAGTGGAATTTAGAATTGGATTTTGGAAGTGCAATTTAGAAGTGGAGTTCAGGATTGGAATTTGTAAGAGGAATTTAGAACTCTAAGTTGGAACGGGAATTTTGAATTAGAATTTGGAACTGGAGCTTGGAAGCGGAAAGTAGAGTTGGAATTTGGAACAGGAATTAGGAAGTGGAATATAGAATTGGAATATGGAAGTAGAATTTAGAATTAGAATTTCAATTTGGAACATGGAACTGAGATGTGGAATTTGAATGAAGAAGTGGAATTTAGAATTAGACTATTGAAGAATATTTTGTAATTGAAATTTTGTCTTAACTTGAAATAGAAGTGTGAGCTTCGACGTGGATATGAAGCACCATTAAACATGGAATTTTTTATGTGAATTGTTGGTAAAACTTTACGGTTAAAAGTTGGACATGCAACGTTTGTGTGTAGTATTAACGTGAAACATGTTATAGGAACCTAGATTTTGGTATAACAGTTTGATAGAGTAGTTTGAAATGGTTGTCTGGTGTTAGAGTATGTGAAAGAAATTATGATGTGGATGTCAGTTTTCATTTTGTATTGCAATATGAGTATAGAGTTGGCCTTTGAAACAAGAATTCGCATTAGGTGTCTAAAAGTATAATTGCTACTACTAAGACATAATTGGAATGAGGCATAATTTTAGGATAGAATTCACAGGTGAAATTTGTTATGGGATTATAGAAATTGCCTTGCATGAAACTGAGTGGATTTGGGGTTAATGTTATGGTCAAGAGTGAGGTTTTCACTCGAGCATGTTGTTAATAATGACCCACTTCTACGGTCATAATCATTACTTAGGGTAATGATTAGATTTAGAATAGAGTGAGAGAAATGAGCACATTTCGTGTGAAGTTTAGAAGACAGAATTTTGATTGGTAAGTAATAATTGGATGTTTTCTTCCCGATTATATTTTGGAAGTGAAATGTGATATACGGAGCAGCATTTCGGAAAGGGAATTTGCAATAAGAAATGAAATTTGGTCTTCGATCTGTAATTTCCTAGTGGAATTTAGAACTAGAATGTGGAACTAGAATTTGGAATTAGAATTTGGAACTGGAACATGGAAGAGGAACCTCGCAATGGAATCTGGAAGAGGAATTTCGAAGTGGAATTCAGAATTGAATTTGGAAGAGGAATTTAGAACTCTAATGTGGAACTGGAATTTCGACTTCGAATTTGGAACTCGAGCTTATTAGTGGAAATTAGAGTTGAAATTTGGAACTGGATTTTAGAAGTGGAATTTAGATTTGGAATTTGGAAGTGGAATTTAGAATTAGAATTTAGATTTGGAACATGGAACTGAGATGTGGAATTTGAATGAAGAACTAGAATTTAGAATTAGACTATTGAAGAAGATATTTTAATTGGAAATTTTGTCTTAACTTGGAATAGAAGTGTGAGCTTCGACGTGGATATGTAGCAACATTATACATGGAATTGGTTATTAGAATTGTTGGTAAAACTTTACGGTTAAAAGTTGAACATGCAATGTTAGTGTGTAATATTAGCGTGAAACATGTTATAGGATCCCAGATTTTGGTATAGGAGTTTGATCGAGTAGTTTGAAATGCTTCTCTGGTGTTAGAGTATGTCATAGTAATTATGATGTGGATGTCAGTTTTCATTTGTATTGCAATATGAGTATAGAGTTGGCATTTGAAACGTGAATTGGCATTTGGTATTTGAAAGTATAATTCCTGCTACTAAGACATAATTGGAATGAGGCATAATTTTAGTGTAGAATTCTCATGTGCAATTTGGGATAGGGTTATAGCAATTGCATTGCATGAAATAGAGTGGAGTTGGGGTTAGAGTTAGAGTCAAGAGTTAGGGTTTGCCTCAAGCATTTGGTTAATAATCAGCCACGTCTATGGTCATAATCATTGCTTAGGGTTATGGTTAGATTCAGAATAGAGTGAGAGAAATGAGCACATTTAGTGTTATGTTTAGAAGACAGAATTGGGATTGATAAGATATAATTGGATTTTGTGTTCCCAATTTAATTTTGGACGTAAAATGTGATTTACCGAGTAGCATTTCGGAAAGCGCATTTTGAATAAGAATTGAAACATGCTTTTGGATCTGTATTTTCGAGGTGCAATTTAGAACCAGAATGTGTTACTAGAACTTGGAATTAGAATTTGGAACTGGAACATGGAAGTGGACCTTAGTAATGGAATTTGGAACTGGAATTTAGAATGGGAATCTGGAAAAGGAATTTAGAAGTGGAATTCAGAATTGGAATTTGGAAGAGGAATTTAGAACTCTAAGGTCCAACTGGAATTTCGAAATAGAATTTGGAACTCGAGCTTGTTAGAGGAATTTAGAGTTGGAAATTGGAACTGGAATTTAGAAGTGGACTTTAGATTTAGAAATTGAAAGTGGAATTTAGAATTCGAATTTAGATTTGGAACGTGGAACTGAGATGTGAAATTTGAATGAAGAACTGAAATTTAGAATTAGACTATTGAAGAAGATATTGTAATTGGAAATTTTGTCTTAACTTGGAATAGAAGTGTGAGCTTCGACGTACATATGAAGCACCATTAAACATGGAATATTTTATTAGAATTGTTGGTAAAACTTTACGGTTAAAAGTTGGACATGCAATGTTGGTGTGTAGTATTAGCGTGAAACATGTTATAGGAACCCAGATTTTGGTATAACAGTTCGATAGAGTAGTTTGAAGTGGTTGTTTAATGTTAGAGTCTGTGAACGAAATTATGATGTGGATGTCAGTTTTCATTTTGTATTGCAATATGAGTATAAATTTCGCATTTGAAACATGAATTGGCATTTGGTATTTGAAAGTATAATTCATACTACTAAGACATAATTGGAATGAGGCATAATTATAGTGTAAAATTCACAGGGGAATTTGGTATAGGGTAAGAGAAATTGCATTGCATGAAACTGAGTGGATTTGGGTTACTGTTAGGGTCAAGAGTGAGGGCTTGACTCGAGCATGTTGTTAATAATCACCCATATCTACGGTCATGATCACTGCTTAGTGTTATGATTAGATTTAGAATAGAGTGAGGGAAATGAGCACATTTCGTGAGAGGTTTAGAAGACAGAATTGGGATTGATAAGTAATAATTGGTTTTTGTGTTCCCAATTTTATTTTGGAAGTGAAAAGTGATTTACGGAGTAGCATTTTGGAAAGGGAATTTGGAATAAGAAATGAAACTACCTTTTCAATGTGTAATTTCGGAGTGAAATTTAGAACTGGAATGTGGAACTAGAATTTGGAATTAGAATATGGAACTGGAACATGGAAGTGGACCTTAGCAATGGAATTTGGAACTGGAATTTAGAAGTGGAATTTAGAGTTGGAATCTGGAAGAGGAGTTTAGTAGTGGAATTCAGAATTGGGATTTGGAAGAGGAATTTAGAACTCTAATGTGGAACTGGAATTCCGACTTAGAATTTGGAACTCGAGCTTGTTAGTGAAAAGTAGAGTTGCAATTTGAAACTGGAATTTAGAAGGGGAATTTAGATTTGGAATTTGGAAATTCAAGTTAGAATTTGAATTTTGATTTGTAACGTGGAACTGAGATGTGGAATTTGAATGAAGAACTGGAATTTAGAATTAGACTATTGAAGAAGATATTGTAATTGGAAATTTTGTCTTAACTTGGAATAGAAGTGTGAGCTTCGACGTGGATATGAAGCCCCATTAAACATGGAATTCGTTATTAGAATTGTTGGTAAAATTTTACGGTTAAAAGTTGGATATTCAATGTCAGTGTGTAGTATTTGCGTGAAACATGTTATAGCAACGTAGATTTTTGTATTACAATTTCATAGAGTAGTTTGAAATGGTTGTCTCGTGTTAGAGTTGGTGAAAGGAATTATGATGTGGATGTCAGTTTTCATTTTTTATTGCCAAATGAGTATAGAGTTGGCATTTGAAACATGAATTGGCATTTGGTATTTGAAAGTATAATTCCTACTACTAAGACATTATTGGAATGAGGCATATTTTTAGTGTAGAATTCACTGGTGAAATATGGTATAGTGTTATAAAAATTGCTTTGCATGAAACTGAGTGCAGTTGGGGTTACAGTTACCGTCAAGACTGAGGGCTTGACTCGAGCATGTGGTTTATAATAACCCACGTGTATGGTCATCACACCTTAAACTCTCTGCAAGTATCCTATCATATCCTATCAATTTGACTCCCTAAATTCTCTACAAGTTTCCTGTCCACTTTTCTTTTCTATATATTATATTGTCATCACTGACAACTTAAACTCTCTTCTAGTATCTTATCAATTTGACTCTTCGATTTTTCCTGCTTGTGATATCAGTGTTTACCCTTTTCCCTGTTGAGGCATATAAGAATTTAAATAAAGGCATTTTGGCAGGTCCTACTTAACAGACAACACTGAAGTAAGGTATATAAAGTGAGAAAATCCACATATTTTATCGAGAGCAGTGACAACAATACAAGGTATTCTAGTGTACCTGGACGATACTTGCAAGTACACCATTGTCAATTGCTGCATTGTCCTACTTGTTCGTGTATTTGAAGATAACTCAAGAGATACAATGTATACAAAGAAGATATTATATTGTCATCACTGACACCTTAAACTCTCTACAAGTATCCTATCAATTTGACTCTTCAACTTTTTCCTGTTTGTAATATCAGCATTTGGCCTTTTCCCTGTTGAGGCCTATAAAAATCCAAAGAAACGCATTTTTTCACTTCCCCTAAAGAGACAACTCTGAAGTAATATATGTAAAGGCCAAAAATCCATATAACTTATCTACAACAGTGAAGTCAGTACAAGCTGTGCGAGAGTACCTGGAACATAATTGCAAGTACACAATTGTCCCTTTGTCCCTTGACCAAATTGGTAAGTGTATATGAAGATGACTCAAGAAATACATTGGATCCTAAGGAGATATTATATTGTCAGCATTGACTGCCTAAATTTTCTACAAGTGTCCTGTCAACTTGACTCTTCTATCTTTATCCTGCTTGTGATATCAGTATTTAGCCATTTTCGTGTACAGTCATATAGGAATTTAAATGAAAGCATATTGGCAGTTCGTCCTTAAGAGATAACACTGAAGTAATATGTAAATATATATATATATATATATATATATATATATATATATATATATATATATATATATATATATATATGTAGGGTAAAAATCCACATATGTCATCTACAGCAGTGAAGTCATTACAAGGTATGATAGTGTACCTGGAAGATACTTGCATGTACACTATTGTCAATTTCTCCATTGGCCTACTTCGAAGGTGTATTTGAAGATAACTCAAGAGATACAATGTATACAAAGAAGATATTACATTGTCATCACTGACACCTTAAACTCTGTACAAGTATCCTATCAATTTGACTCTTCGATCTCTCTCGTGCTTGTGATATCAGTATTTAGCCTTTTCCAGGTTGAGGCCTATAGAAATCCAAAGAAACGCATTTTGTCACTTCCCCTAAAGAGACAACTCTGAAGTAAAGTATGTAAAGGGTAAAAATCCATATAACTTATCTACAACAGTGAAGTCAGTACAAGATGTGCTAGAGTACCTGGAACATAACTGTAAGTACAAAATTGTCCCTTCCTCCCTTGACCAAAACGGTAAGTGTATATGAAGATGACTCAAGAGATACTTTGGATACTAAGTAGATATTACACTGTCAGCACTGACTCCCTAAATTCTCTACAAGTGTCCTGTCAACTTCACTCTTCTACCTTTATCCTGCTTGTGATATCAGTATTTAGCCTTTTTCCTGTTCAGGCATATAGGAATCTAAAAGAAGGAATTTTGGCAGTTCCTCCTTAAGAGACAACACTGAAGTAATATGTAAATATATATATATATATATATATATATATATATATATATATATGTAAAGGGTAAAAATCCACATATAATATCTACAGCAGTGAAGTCAGTACAAGCTATGCTAATGTACCTGGAAGATACTTACAAGTACACTACTGTCAATTTCTCCATTGGCCCACTTGGATGGTGTATTTGAAGATAACTCAAGGGATACAATGTACACTAAGAAGATAATAAATTGCCACTACTGACAACCTAAACTCTCTACAAGTATCCTATCAACTTGTCTCTTCTATCTTCATCCTGGTTGTGATATCAGTATGTTGCCATTTCCCCGTTGAGGCCAATGGAGACATAAATAAAGGCATTTTAACAGTTCCTATTTAAGAGACAACCTTGAAATCATGTATGTAAAAGGTAAAAATCCACATGTCTTTTCGACAACAGTGAAGTCAATACAAGATATGCGAGAGTACCTGGAAGACACTTGCAAGTACACCATCCTCCATTGCTCCATTCGCCAACATGGAAGGTGTATTTGAAGATAACTCAGGAAATACAATGTATACTAAGAAGATATTACATTGTCAACACTGTCTCCCTAAGCTGTCTGCAAGTCTCATATCCACTTGACTCTTCTATCGTTTTCCTGCTTGTGATATCAATGTTTTGCCTTTTCCTAGTTGAGGCCTATAGCCACCCAAAGGAATGGTGTTTGTCACTTCCTCTAAAGAGACAACTGTGAAGTAATATATGTAAAGGGTGAAAATCCACATATCTTTTCAACAGCAGTGAAGTCAGTACAAGCTATGCTCGAGTATCTTGAAGATACTTGCTAGTACGCAATTGTCCATTCCTCCATTGGCCAACATGGAAGGTGTATTTGGAAATAACTCAAGAAATACAATGTATAATAAGAATATATTAGATTGTCAGCCCTGACGCCCTAAATTCTCTACAAGTGTCCTATGAAGTTGACTCTTCTATCTTTATCCTTCTTGGGATATCAGTATTTTTCCTTTTCCCTGTTGAGGCATATAGTAATCTAAATAAAGGCATTTTGGCAGGTCCTACTTAACAGACAACACTGAAGTAAGGTATGTAAAGTGAGAAAATCCACATATTTTATCGAGAGCAGTGAAAACAATACAAGGTATTCTAGTATACCTGGACGATATTTGCAAGTACACAATTGTCAATTGCTCCATTGTCCTACTTAGATCGTGTATTTGAAGATAACTCAAGAGATACAATGTATACAAAGAAGATATTATATTGTCATCACTGACACTTTAAACTCTCTACAAGTATCCTATCAATTTGACTCTTCAACTTTTTCCTGCTTGTAATATCAGCATTTGGCCTTTTGACCTGTTGAGGCCTATAGAAATCCAAAGAAACGCATTTTTTCACTTCCCCTAAAGAGACAACTCTGAAGTAATGTATGTAAAGGCCAAAAATCCATATAACTTATCTACAACAATGAAGTCAGTACAAGCTACCCGAGAGTACTTGGAACATAATTGCAAGTACACAATTGTCCCTTTGTCCCTTCATTAAATTGGTAAGTGTACATGAAGATGACTCAAGAAATACATTGGATCCTAAGTAGATATCACATTGTCAGCATTGACAGCCTAAATTCTCTACAAGTGTCCTGTCAACTCGACTCTTCTATATTTATCCTGTTTGTGATATCAGTATTTAGCCATTTTCCTGTATAGACATATAGAAATCTAAATGAAGGCATTTTGGCAGTTCGTCCTTAAGAGATAACACTGAAGTAATATGTAAATATATATATATATATATAATATATATATAAATATATAAATATATTATAAATATAAATAAAATATAAATATATATATATATGGTAAAAATCCACATATGTCATCTACAGTAGTGAAGTCATTACAAGGTATGATACTGTACCTGGAAGATACTTGCATGTACACTATTGTCAATTTCTCCATTGGCCTACTTCGAAGATGTATTTGAAGATAACTCAAGAGATACAATGTATATTAAGAAGATATTATATTGTCATCACTGACACCTTTAACTCTCTACAAGTATCCTATGAAATTGACTCTTCGATCTTTTTCCTGCTTGTGATATCAGTATTTAGCCTTATCCCTGTTGAGGCCTATAGAAATCCAAAGAAACGCATTTTGTCGCTTCCCCTAAAGAGACAACTCTGAAGTAATGTATGGAATGGATAAAAATCCATATAACTTATCTACAACAGTGAAGTCAGTGTAAGCTGTGCGAGAGTACCTGGAACATAATTGCAAGTACACAATTGTCCCTTCGTCCCTTGACTAAAATGGTAAGTGTATATGAAGATGACTCAAGAAATACATTGGATCCTAAGTAGATATTACATTGGCAGCATTGACTGCCTAAATTCTCTACATGTGTCCTGTCAACTTGACTCTTCTATTTTTATCCTGCTTGTGATATCAGTATTTAGCCTTTTTCCTGTACAGGCATATCGGAATCTAAATGAAGGCATTTTGGCAGTTCCTTCTTAAGAGACAACACTGAAGTATGATGTAAATATATATATATATATAAGGGTAAAAATCCACATATATTATCTACAGTAGTGAAGTCATTACAAGCTATGCTAGTGTACCTGGAAGATACTTGCAAGTACACTATTGTCAATTTCTCCTTTGGCCTACTAGGGAGGTTTTTATCCTGCTAGTGATATCAGTATGTAGCCATTTCCCTGTTGAGGCCTATGGCGATCTAAATAAAGGCATTTTAACAGTTCCTTTTTAAGAGACAACCTTAAAGTCTTGTATGTAAAATGTAAAAATCCACATATCTTTTCGACAACAGTGAAGTCAATACAATATATGCGAGGGTAGCTGGAAGACACTTGGAAGTACACCATCGTCCATTGCTCCATTGGCCACCATGGAAGGTGTATTTGAAGATAACTCAGGAAATACAATGTATACTAAGAAGATATTACATTGTCAACACTGTCTCCCTAATCTGTCTGCAAGTCTCATATCAACTTGACTCTTCCATCTTTATCCTGCTTGTGATATCAGCATTTAGCCTTTTTCTGGTTCAGGCATATAGGAATCTAAATGAAGGCATTTTGGCAGTTCGTCCTTAAGAGATAACACTGTAGTAATATGTAAATATATATATATATATATATATATATATATATATATATATATATATATATATATATAAATGGTAAAAATCCACATATATTATCTACAGCAGTGAAGTCAGTACAAGCTATGCTAGTGTACCTGGAAGATAATTGCAAGTACACTATTGTCAATTTCTCCATTGGCCTACTTCGAAGGCGTATTTGAAGATAACTCAACAGATACAATGTATACTAAGAAGATATTAAATTGTCACCACTGACACCCTAAACTCTCTACAAGTATCCTATCAACTTGACTCTTCAATCTTTATCCTGCTTGTGATATCAGTATGTAGCGATTTCCCTGTTGAGGCCTATGGGCATCTAAATAAAGGCATTTTAACAGTTCCTATTTAAGAGACAACCTTGAAGTCTTGTTTGTAAAAGGTAAAAATCCACATATCTTTTCGACAACAGTGAAGTCAATACAAGATATGCGAGTGTAGCTGGAAAACACTTGGAAGTAAACCAATGTCCATTGCTCCTTTGGCCAACATAGAGGGTGTATTTCAAGATAACTCAGGAAATACAATGTATACTAAGAAGATATTATATTGTCAACACTGTCTCCCTAAGCTCTCTGCAAGTCTCATATCAACTTGACTCTTCCATCTTTATCCTGCTTGTGATATCAGTATTTATCCTTTTTCCGTTTCAGGCATATAGGAATTTAAACGAATTCATTTTGGCAGTTCGTCCTTAAGAGACAGAACCGAAGTAATATGTAAATATATATAAAGTGTAAAAATCCACATATATTATATACAGCAGTGAAGTCAGTACAAGCTATGCTAGTTTACCTGGAAGATACTTGCATATCCACTATTGTCACTTTCTCCATTGGCCTATTTGGAAGGTGTATTTGAAGATAACTCAAGAGATACAACGTATACTAAGGAGATATTAAATTGTCACCACTGACACCCTACACTCTCTACAAGTATCCTATCCACTTGACTCTTCTATCTTTATCCTGTTTGTGATATCAGTATACAGCCATTTCCCAGATGAGGCCTATGGTGATATAAATGAATGCATTTTAACAGTTCCTAGTAAAGAGACAACATTGAAGTCTTGCATGTAAAAGGTAAAAATCCACATATTTTTTCGAAAACAGTGAAGTCAATACAAGATATGCGAGTGTAGCTGGAAGTCACTTGCAAGTACACCACCGTCCATTGCTCCATTGGCCAACATAGAGGGTGTATTTGAAGATAACTCAGGAAATACAATGTATACTAAGAAGATATTACATTGTCAACACTGTCTCCCTAAGCTGTCTGCAAGTCTCATATCAACTTGACTCTTCTATCTTTATCCTGCTTGTGATATCAGTATTTAACCTTTTCGCTGTTGAGGCACATAGGAATCTAAATAAAGGCATTTTGGCAGTTCTTCGTTAAGAGACAACACTGAAATAAGGTATGTAACGTGGGAAAATCCACATATTTTATCGAGAGCAGTGAAAACAATACAAGGTATTCTAGTGTACCGGGAAGACCCTTGCAATTACACCATTGTCAATTGCTCCATTGGCCTACTTGCAGGGTTTATTTGAAGATAACTCAAGGGATAAAATGTATACTAAGAAGATATTATATTGTCATCACTGACACCTTAAACTCTCTACAAGTATCCTATCAATTTGACTCTTCAATCTTTTTCCTGCTTGTGATATGAGTATTTATCCTTTTCCTTGTTGAGGCATATAGTAATCTAAATAAAGGCATTTTGGCAGGTCCTACTTAAGAGACAACACTAATGTAAGGTATGTAAAGGAAGAAAATCCATATATTTTATCGAGAGCAGTGAAAACAATACAAGGTATTCTAGTGTAACTGGAAGATACTTGCAAGTACACCATTGCCAATTGCTGCATTGGCCTACATGGAAGGTTTATTTGAAGATTACTCAAGAGGTACAATGTATACCAAGAAGATATTATATTGTCATCACTGACACCTTAAACTGTCTACAAGTATCCTATCAATTTGACTCTTCAATCTTTTTCCTGCTTGTGATATCAGTATTTAGCCTTTTACCTGTTGCGTTCTATAGAAATCCAAAGAAACAATTTTTTTCACTTCCCCTGAAGAGACAACAGTAAAGTAATGCATGTAAAGGCCAAAAATCCATATAACTTATCTACAACAGTGAAGTCAGTAGGTTCTTTGCTAGAGTACCTGGAATATAATTGCAAGTACACCATTGTCCCATCCTCCCTTGACCAAAATGGGAAGTGTATATGAAGATGAATCAAGAAATACATATACTTAGTAGATACTAAATTGTCAGCACTGACTCCCTAAATTTTCTACAAGTGTCCTGTCACCTCGACTGTTCTATCTTTATCCTGCTTGTGATATCAGTATTTAACCTTTTTCCTGTTCAGGCACATAGGAATCTAAATGAAGGAATTTTGGCAGTTGCTCCCTAAGAGATAACACTGAAGTAATATGTAAATACATATATATATATATATATATATATATATATATATATATATATATATATGTTAAAAGTCCACATATATTTTCTACAGCAGTAGTCAGTACAAGCTATACTAGTGTACCTGGAAGATACTTGGAAGGACACTACTGTCAAATTCTCCATTGGCCTATTTGGAAGGTGTATTTGAAGATAACTGAAGAGATACAATGTATACTAAGAAGATATTAAGTTGTCACCACTGACACCCTAAACTCTCTCTACAAGTATCCTATCAACTTCACTCTTCTATCTTTATCCTGCTTTTCGTATCACTATGTAGCCAATTCCCTGTTGAGGCCTATGGGGAATCTAAATAAAGGCATTATAACAATTCCTATTTAAGAGACAGCATTCAAGTCTCGTATGTAACAGGTAAAAATCCACATATGTTTTCGACAACAGTGAAGTCAATACAAGTAATTCGAGTGTAGCTGGAAGAGACTTGCCAGTACACCATCATCCATTGCTTCTTTGGCCAACATGGAAGGTGTATTTGAAGATAACTCAGGAAATTCAATGTATACTAAGAAGATATTACATTGTGAACACTGTCTCCCTAAGCTGTCTGCAAGTCTCATATCATCTTGACCTTCTATCTTTTTCCTGCTGGTGATATCAGTATTTTTCCGTTTCCTAGTTGATGCCTATAGCCATCCAAAGGAATAGTGTTTGTCACTTCCTATAAAGAGACAACTGTGCAGTAATATATGTAAAGGGTGAAAATCCACATATCGTTTCTACAGCAGTGAAGTCAGTACAAGTTATGCTAGAGTATTTGGAAGATACTTGCTAGTACACAATTGTCCATTCCTCCATTGGCCAACATGGAAGGTGTATTTGGAGATAGCTCAAGAAATACAATGTATAATAAGAAGATATTATGTTGTCAAACCTGACTCCCTAAACTCTCTACAAGTGTCCTATCACGTTGACCCTTCTATCATTTTTCTGCTTGTGATATCAGTATTTAGCCTTTTCCCTGTTGAGGCCTATAGAAATGCAAAGAAACGCATTTTGTCACTTCCCCTAAAGAGACGACTCTGAAGTAATGTATGTAAAGGGTAATATTCAATATAAGTTATCTACAACAGTGAAGTCAGTGCAAGCTGTGCTAGAGTACCTGGAACATACCTGCAAGTACACAACTGTCCCTTCCTCCCTTGACCAAAATGGTAATTGTATATGAAGATGACTCAAGAAATACTTTGGATACTAAGTAGATATCACATTGTAAGCACTGAGTCCCTAAATTCTCTACAAGTGTCCTGTCAACTTGACTCTTCTACATTTATCCTGCTTGTGATATCAGTATTTAGCCTTTCTCCTGTTCAGGCATATAGGAATCTAAATGAAGCCATTTTGGCAGTTCCTCCTTATGAGACAACACTAAAGTAATACTTAAATATATGTGTATATATATATATATATATATATATATATATATATATATATATATATATAGGGTAAAAATCCACATATATTATCTACAGCAGTGAAATCAGTACAAGCTATGCTAGTGTACCTGGAAGATACCTGCAAGTACACTACTGTCAATTTCTCCAATGGCCTACTTGGGAGGTGTATTTGAAGATAACTCAAGAGATAAAATTTATACTAAGAAGACATTATATTGTCATCACTGACAACCTAAACTCTCTACAAGTTCCCTATCAACTTGACTCTTCTATGTTTATCCTGCTTGTGATATAAGTATGTAGCGATTTCCCTGATGAGGCCTATGGGGATCTAATTAAAAGCATTGTAACAGTTCCTATTTAAGAGACAACTGTGAAAGAATATATGTAATGGGTGAAAATCCACATATGTTTTCTACAGCAGGGAAGTCAGTACAAGCTATGCTAGAGTATCTGGAAGATACTTGCTAGTACACAATTGTCCATTCCTCCTTTGGCCAACATGGAAGGTTTATTTGGAGATAACTCAAGAAATACAATGTATAACAAGAAGATATTACATTGGCAGCCCTGATATCCTAAACTCTCTACAAGTGCCCTATCAAGTTCACTCTTCTCTCTTTATCCTCCTTGTGATATCAGTATTTAACCTTTTGCCTGTTGAAGCATTAGGGAATCTAAATAAAGGCATTTTGGCAAATCCTCCTTAACAAACAACACTGAAGTAAGATACGAAAATGGTGAAAATCCACATATTTAATGGAGAGGAGTGAAAACAGTACAAGGTTTTCTAGTGTACCTGGAAGATACTAGCAAGTACACCATTGTCAATTGCTCCATTGGCCTACTTGGAAGGTGTATTTGAAGATAACACAAGAGATACAATGTATACTCCGAAGATATTATATTGTCATCACTGACACCTTAAACTCTCTACAAGTATCCCATCAATTTGACTTTTCGATCTTCTTCCTGCTTGGGATATCAGTATTTACCCTTTCCCTGGAGAGGCCTATAGAAATCCAAAGAAACGCATTGTGTCACTTCCCGTAAAGAGACAACTTTGAAGTAATGTACGTAAAGGCTAAAAATCCATATAACTTATCTACAACAGTGAGGTCAGTAGAAGCTGTGCTAGAGTACCTGGAACATAATTGCAAGTACACAATTGTCCCTTCCTCCCTTGACCAAAATGGTAAGTGTATATGAAGATGACTCAAGAAATACTTTGGATACTAAGTAGATATTACATTGTCAGTACTGACTCCCTAAATTCTCTAGAAGTGTCCTGTCAACTTGACGCTTCTACCTTTACCCTGCTTGTGATATCAGTATTTAGCCTTTTTCCTGTTCAGGCATATAGGAATCTAAAAGAAGGCATTTTGGTAGTTCCTCCTTAAGAGACAACACTGAAGTAATATGTAAATATATATATATATATATATATATATATATATATATATATATATATATATATATGTATAAAGGGTAAAAATCCACATATATTATCTACAGGAGTGAAGTCAGTAAAAGCTATGCTAGTGTACCTGGACGATACTTGCAAGTACACAACTGTCTATTTCTCCTTTGTCCTACTTGGGAGGTGTATTTGAAGATAATTCAAGAGATACAATGAATGCTTAGAAGTTATTAAATTGTCACCACTGACACCCTAAATTCTCTACAAGTGTCCTGTCAACTTGACTCTTCTATCTGTATCCTGCTTGTGATATCCTTATGCAGCAATTTCCTTGATGAGGCCTATTGGGATCTAAATAAAAGCATTGTAACCGTTACTATTTAAGAGACAACATTGAAATCATGTACGTAAATGGTAAATATCCACATATCTTTTCGACAACAGTGAAGTCAATACAATTTATGCGCGTGTAGCTGGAAGACCCTTGCAAGTACACCATGGTCCATTGCTCCACTGGCCAACATGGAAGGTGTATTTGAAGATAACTCAGGAAATACAGCGTATATTAAGAAGATATTACATTGTCAACACTGTCCCACTAAGTTGTCTGCAAGTCTCATATCCACTTGACTCTTCTATCTTTTACCTGCTTGTGATATCAGTATTTTTCCTTTTCCTAGTTGATGCCTATAGCCATCCACAGGAGTGGTGTTTGTCACTTCCTCTAAAGAGATAACTGTCAAATAATATATGTAAAGGGTGAAAATCCACATGTCTTTTCTACAGCATTGAAGTCAGTACAAGCTATGCTAGAGTATCTGGAAGATCCTTGCTAGTACAAAATTGTCCATTCCTCCATTGGCCAACAAGGAAGGCTTATTTGGAGATAACTGAAGAAATACAATGTATAATAAGAAGATATTACATTGTCAGCCCTGACACCCTAAACTCTCTACAAGTGTCACATGAAGTTGACTCTTCTGTCTTTATCCTCCTTGTGATATCAGTGTTTAGCCTTTTCCCTGTTGAAGCATATGGGAATCTAAATAAAGGCATTTTGGCAGTTCCTCCTTAACAGACAACACTGAAGTAATGTACAAAAACGGTGAAAATCCGCATATTTTATCGAGAGCTGTCAAAACAATACAAGGTATTCTAGTGTACCTGGAAGATACTTGCAAGTACACCATTGTCAGTTGCTCCATTGGCCTACTTGGAAGGTGTATTTGAAGACAACTCAAGAGATACAATGTATACAAAGAAGATATTATATTGTCATCACTGACACCTTAAACTCTCTACAAGTATCCTGTCAATTTGACTCTTCGATCTTCTTACTGCTTGTGATATTAGTATTTAGCCTTTTTCCTGTTCAGACATATAAGAATCTAAATGAAGGCATTTTGGCAGTTCCTCCATAAGAGACAACACTTAAGTAACATGTAAATATATATATAAATATATATATATATGTATATATACATAAATGGTAAAAATCCACATATATTATCTACAACAGTGAAGTCAGTACAAGCTATGCTAGTGTACCTGGAAGATACCTGCAAGTACACTACTGTCAATTTCTCCATTGGCCTACTTGGGAGGTGTATTTGAAGATAACTCAAGAGATACAATTTATACTAAGAAGATATTATATTGTCATCACTGACAACTTAAACTCTATACAAGTTCAATATCAACTTGACTCTTCTATGTTTATCCTGCTTGTGATATAAGTATGTAGCGATTTCCTGATGAGGCCTATGGGGATCTAATTAAAAGCATTGTAACACTTCCTATTTAAGAGACAACTGTGAGATCATATATGTAAAGGGTGAAAATCCACATATCTTTTCTACAGCAGGGAAGTCACTACAAGCTATGCTAGAGTATCTGGAAGATACTTGCTAGTACACAATTGTCCATTCCTCCATTGGGTAACATGGAGGGTTTATTTGGAGATAACTCAAGAAATACAATGTATAACAAGAAGATATTACATTGTCAGCCCTGACACCCTAAGCTCTCTACTAGTGCCCTATCAAGTTCACTCTTCTCTCTTTATCCTCCTTGTGATATCAGTATTTAACCTTTTGCGTGTTGAAGCATTAGGTAATCTAAATAAAGGCATTTTGGCAGTTCCTCCTTAACAGACAACACTGAAGTAAGGTTCGAAAATGGTGAAAATCCACATATTTTATCGAGAGGAGTGAAAACAATACAAGGTATTCTAGTGTACCTGGAAGATACTTGCAAGTACACCATTGTCAATTGCTCCATTGGCCTACTTGCAGGGTTTATTTGAAGAGAACTCAAGGGATAAAATGTATACTAAGAAGATATTATATTGTCATCACTGACACCTTAAACTCTCTACAAGTATCCTATCAATTTGACCCTTCGAACATTTTCCTGCTTGTGATATCAGTATTTAGTATTTTCCCTGTTGAGGCCTATAGAAATCCAGAGAAACGCATTTTTTCAATTACCATAAAGAGACAACTCTGATGTAATGTATGTAAAGGCTAAAAATCCATATAACTTATCTACAACAGTGAGGTCAGTAGAAGCTGTGCTAGAGTACCTGGAACATAATTGGAAGTACACAATTGTCCCTTGCTCCCTTGACCAAAATGGTAAGTGTATATGAAGATGACTCAAGAAATATTTGGATACTAAGTAGATATAACATTGTGAGCACTGACTCCCTAAATTCTCTACAAGTGTCCTGTCAACTTGACTCTTCTACCTTTATCCTGCTTGTGATATCAGTGTATAGCCTTTTTCCTGTTCAGGCATATAGGAATCTAAATGAAGGCATTTTGGCAGTGCCTCCTTAAGAGACAACACTGAAGTAATAAGTAAATATATATATATATATATATATATATATATATATATATATATATATATATATATATATATATATATATGTATATATATATAAAGGGTAAAAATCCACATTTATTATCTACAGCAGTGAAGTCAGTACAAGCTATGCTAGTGTACCTGGCAGATACTTGCAAGTACACTACTGTCAATTTCTCCTTTGGCCTACTTGGGAGGTGTATTTGAAGGTAACTCAAGAGATACAATGTATGCTAAGAAGTTATTAAATTGTCACCACTGACACCCTAAACTCTCTGCAAGTATCCTATCAACTTGACTCTTCTATCTTTATCATGCTTGTGATATCAGTATGTAGCGATTTCCCTGATGAGGCCTATGGGGATCTAAATAAAAGCATTGTAACCGCTCCTATTTAAGAGACAACATTGAAATCTTGTATGTAAATGGTAAACATCCACTTATCTTTTCGACAACAAGGAAGTCAATACAAGTTATGCGAGTGTAGCTGAAAAACCCTTGTAAGTACACCATCGTCCATTGATCCATTGGCCAACATGGAAGGTGTATTTGAAGATAACTCAGGAAATACAGTGTATACTAACAAGATATTACATTGTCAACAATGTCTCACTAACTTGTCTGCAAGTCTCATATCAACTTGACTCTTCTGTCTTTTTCTTGCTTGTGATATCAGTATTTTTCCTTTTCCTAGTTGATGCCTATAGCCATCGAAAGAAATGGTGTTTGTCACTTCCGCTAAAGAGACAACTGTGAAATAATATATGTAAAGGGTGAAAATCCACATATCTTTTCTACAGCAGTGAAGTCAGTACAAGCTATGCTAGAGTATCTGGACGATCCTTGCTAGTACAAAATTGTCTATTCCTCCATTGGCCAACATGGAAGGTTTATTTGGAGATAACTCAAGAAATACAATGTATAAAAAGAATATATTAAATTGTCAGCCCTGACACCCTGAACTCTCTACAAGTGTCCTAAGAAGTTGACTCTTTTGTCTTTATCCTCCTTGTGATATTAGTATTTACCCTTTTCCCTGTTGAAGCATATGGGAATCTAAATAAATTCATTTTGGCAGTTCCTCCTTAACAGACAACACTGAAGTAAGGTACGAAAATGGTGAAAATCCACATATTTTATCGAGAGCAGTGAAAACAATACAAGGTATTCTAGTGTACCTGGAAGATACTTGCAAGTACACCTTTGACATCTGCTCCATTGGCCTGCTTGGAAGGTGTATTTGAAGATAACTCAAGAGACACAATGTGTACTAAGAAGATATTATATTGTCATCACTGACACCTTAAACTCTCTACAAGTATACTATCAATTTGACAATTCGGTCTTGTTACTGCTTTTGATATCACTATTTAGCCTTTTCCCTGTTGAGGCCTATAGAAATCCAAAGAAATGCATTTTGTCATTTCCCCTAAACAGACAAATCTGAAGTAATGTATGTAAAGGCTAAAAATCCATATAACTTATCTACATCAGTGAAGTCAGTAGAAGCTGTGCTAGAGTACCTGGAACATAATTGCAAGTACACAATTTTCCCTTCGTCCCTTGACCAAAATGGTAAGTGCATATGAAGATGACTGAAGAAATACATTGGATACTAAGTAGATATTACATTGTCAGCACTGACTCCCTAAATTCTCTACAAGTGTCCTGTCAACTTGACTCTTCTACCTTTATCCTGCTTGAGATATCAGTATTTATTGCTTTTCCTGTTCAGGCATATAGGAATCTAAATGAAGGCATTTTGGTAGTTCCTCCTTAAGAGACAACACTGAAGTAATATGTAAATATATATATATATATATATATATATATATATATATATATATATATATATATATATATATATATATATATATATATATATATATATATATATATATATATGTGTGTGTGTGTGTGTGTGTGTGTGTGTGTGTGTAAAGGGTAAAAATCCACATATATTATCTACGGCAGTGAAGTCAGTACAAGCTATGCTAGTGTACCTGGAAGATACTTGCATGTACACTACTGTCAATTTCTCCTTTGGCCTACTTGGGAGATGTATTGGAAGATAACTCAAGAGATACAATGTATGCTAAGAAGTTATTAAATTTTCACCACTGACACCCTAAACTCTTTACAAGTATCCTATCAACTTGCCTCTTCTCTCTGTATCCTGCTTGTGATACCAGTAGGTAGCCATTTCCCTGATGAGGCCTATGTGTATCTAAATAAAAGCATTATAACCGTTCCTATTTAAGACACAACATTGAAATCATGTATGTAAATGGTAAACATCCACATATCTTTTCGACAACAGTGAAGTCAATACAAGTTATGGGCGTGTAGCTGGAAGACACTTGGAAGTACACCATCGTCCATTGCCCATTGGCCAACATGGAAGGTGTATTTGAAGATAATTCAGGAAATACAATGTATACTAAGAAGATATTACATTGTCAACATTGTCTGACTAAGTTATCTGCAAGTCTCATATCAAATTGACTCTTCTATCTTTTTCCTGCTTGTGATATCAGTATTTTTCCTTTTACTAGTTGATGCCTATAGCCATCCAATGGAATGCTGTTTATTACTTCCTCTAAAGAGACATCTGTGAAATAACAAATGTAAAGGGTGAAAATCCACATATCTTTTCTACAGCAGGGAAGTCAGTACAAGCTATGCTAGAGTATCTGCAAGATACTTGCTAGTACACAATTGTCCATTCCTCCATTGGCCAACATGGAAGGTTTATTTGGAGATAACTCAAGAAATACAATGTATAATAAGAAGATATCACATTGTCAGCCCTCACACCCTAAACTCTCTACAAGTGTCCTATCAAGTTGACTCTTCTGTCTTTATCCTCCTTGTGATATCAGTATTTACCCTTTTCCCTGTTGAAGCATAAGGGAATCTAAATAAAGGCATTTTGGCATTTCCTCTCTAACAGACAACACTGAAGTAAGTACGAAAACGGTGAAAATCCACAAATTTTATCGAGAGGAGTGAAAACAATACAAGGTATTCTAGTGTACCTGGAAAATACTTGCAAGGACACCATTGTCAATTGCTGCATTGCCCTACTTGGAAGGTGTAGTGGAAGATAAATCAAGAGATACAATGGATACTAACAAGATATTATATTGTCATCACTGACACCTTAAACTCTCTACAAGTATCCTATCAATTTAACTCTTCGATCTTCTTCCTGCTTATGATATGAGTATTTATACTTTCCATGTTGAGGCCTATAGAAATCAAAAGAAACGCATTTTGTCATTTCCCTAGAGAGACAACTCTGAAGTAATGTATGTAAAGGGTAAAAATCCATATAAGTTATCTACAACAGTGAAGTCAGTACAAGCTGTGCTAGAGTACCTGGAACATAATTGCAAGTACACAATTGTCCCTTCCTCACTTGACCAAAATGCTAAGTGTATATGAAGATGACTCAAGAAATACTTTGGGTACTAAGTAGTTATTACTTTGTCAGCAGTGACTCCTTAAATTCTCCACAAGTGTCCTCTCAAGTTGACTCTTCTACCTTTATCCTGCTTGTGATATCAGCGTTTAGCCTTTTTCCTGTTCAGGCATATAGGAATCTAAATGAAGGTATTTTGGCAGTTCCTACTTAAGAGACAACACTGAAGTAACATGTAAATGTATATATATATATATATATATATATATATATATATATATATATATGTATATATGTATATATATATGTATATGTATATATATATATGTATACGTATATATAAAGGGTAAAAATACACATATATTATCTACAGCAGTGAAGGCAGTACAAGCTATGCTAGTGTACCTGGAAGATACTTGCAAGTACACTACTGTCAGTTTCTCCATTGGCCTACTTGGGAGGTGTATTTAAGGATAACTCAAGAGATACAATGTATACTAAGAAGATATTAAATTGTCACCACTGACACCCTAAACTCTCTACAGGTATCCTATCAACTTGACTCTTCTATCTTTATCCTGCTTGTGATATCAGTATGTAGCCATTTCCCTGTTGAGGCCCATGGGGATCTAAATTTTAACAGTTCCTTTTTAAGAGACAACGTTGAAATCATGTATGTAAAAGGTAAACATCCACATATCTTTTCGACAATAGTGAAGTCAAAACAAGATATGCGAGTGTAGCTGGAAGACACTTGCAAGTACACCATCGTCCATTGCTCCGTTGGCTAGCATTGAAGTTGTATTTGAAGATAACTCAGAAATACAATGTATACTAAGAAGATATTACATTGTCAACACTGTCTCCCTAAGCTGTCTGCAAGTCTCATATCAACTTGAGTCTTCTATCTTTTTCCGGCTTGTGATATCAGCATTTTGCCTTTTCCTAGTTGAGGGCTATAGCCATCCAAAGGAATGGTGTTTGTCACTTCCTCTAAAGAGAAAACTGGGAAAGAATATATGTAAAGGGTGAAAATCCACATGTCTTTTCTACAGCAGTGAAGTCAGTACAAGCTATTCTAGAGTGCCTGAAAATTACTTCCTACTACAAAATTGTCCATTCCTCCATTGGCCAACATGGAAGGTTTATTTGGAGATAACTCAAGAAATACAATGTATAATAAGAAGATATTACGTTGTCAGCCCTGACAAGCTAAACTCTCTACAAGTGTCCTATCAAGTTGACTCTTCTCTCTTTATACTCTTTGTGATATCAGTATTGAGCCTTTTCCCTGTTGAAGCCTATGGGAATCTAAATGAAGGCATTTTGATAGGTCCTACTTAAGAGACAACACTGCTGTAATATGTAAATATATATATGTGGATATATATATATGTATATATATATATATATATATATATATATATATATATAAAGGGTAACAATCCACATATATTATCTACAGCAGTGAAGTCAGAACAACCTATGCTAGTGTACCTGAATGATACTTTCAAGTACACTACTGTAAATTTCTCCACTGGCATACTTGGAAGGTGTATTTGAAGATAACTGAGGAAATGCAATGTATACTAAGAAGGTATTACAATGTCAGCACTGTCTCCCTAAGCTGTCTGCAAGTCTCAAATCAACTTGACTCTTTTCTCTTTTTCCTGCTTTTGATACCAGTTTTTTACCTTTTCCTAGTTAAGTCCTATAGCCATCCAAAGGAATGGTGTTTGTCACTTCCTCTAAAGAGACAACTGTGAAATAATATATGTAAAGGGTGAAAATCCACATAACATTTCCACAGCAGTGAAGTCAGTACAAGCAACGCTAGAGTATCTGGAAGACACTTGCTAGTACACAATTGTCAATTCCTCCATTGTGCAACATGGAAGGTTTATTTGGAGATATTTCAAGAAATACAATGCAAAATAAGATGATATTACATTGTCAGCCCTGCCACCCTAATCTCTCTACAAGTGTCCTATGAAGTTGCGCTTCCATCTTTATCCTTCTTGTGATATTAGTATTTGGCGTTTTCCCTGTTCAGGGATATAGGAATATAAATGAAGGCATTTTGGCAATTCCTCCTTAGGAGATAACACTGAAGTAATATGTAAATATATATATATACATACATACATATATATATATATATATATATATATATACATACATACATATATATAATTATATAAAGTATATATATAAAAGGTAAAAATCCATATATATATATATATATATATATATATATATATATATATATATATATATATAAAAGGTCAAAATCCACATATATTATCTACAGCAGTGAAGTCAGCATAAGCTATGCCAGTGTACCTGGAAGATACTTGCAAGTACACTACTGCAAATTTCTCCATTGGCCTACTTGGAAGGTGTATTTGAAGATAACTCAAGAGATACAATTTATACTAAGAAGATATTATATTGTCCCCACTGACACCCTAAACTCTCTACAAGTATCCTATCAATTTGACTCTTCTATGTTTATCCTACTTGTGATATCAGTATGTAGTCATTACCTTGTTGAGGTCTATGGGGATCTAAATAAAGGCATTTTAGCAGTTCCTATTTAAGAGACAACATTGAAGTCATGTATGTAAAGAAAAAAATCCACATGTCTTTTCGACAGCAGTGAAGTTAATACAAGATATGCGAGTTTAGCTGGAAGACACTTCCAAGAACACTATCGTCCATTGCTCCATTGGCCAACATTGAAGGTGTATTTGAAGATAACTCAAGAAATACAATGTATATTAAGAAGATATTACATTGTCAACACTGTCTCCCTAAGGTGTCTGCAAGTCTCATATAAACTTGACTCTTCTATCTTTTTCCTGCTTGTGATATCAGTTTTTTGCCTTTTCCTAGTTGAGGGCTATAGCCATCAAAAGGAATGGTGTTTGTCACTTCCTCTAAAGAGATAACTCTGAAATAATATATGTAAAGGATGAAAATCCACGTATATTTTCTACAGCAAAGAAGTCAATACAAGCTATGCTAGAGTATCTGGAAGACACTTGCTAGTACACAATTGTCCATTCGTCCATTGTCCACCAGGGAGTGTATATTTGGAGATAACTCAAGAAAGACAATGTATAATAGGAAGATATTACATTGTCAGCCTTGACACCCTAAAATCTCTACAAGTGTCCTATAAAGTTGACTCTTCTATCTTTATCCTAATTGTGATATCAGTATTTATCCTTTTCCTTGTTGAGGCCTATAGGTATCTAAATAAAGGCATTTTGGCGGTTCTTCCTTAAGAGACAACACTGAAGTAAGGTATGTAAGGAGTGAAAATCCACATATTTCATCGATAGCAGTGAAAACAATACAAGGCATTCTTGTGTAGCCGGAAGATACTTGCAAGTACACCATTGTCAATTGCTCCATTGGCCTACTTGGAAGGTGTATTTAAAGATAACTCAAGAGATACAATGTATACTAAGATGATATTATATTGTCATCACTGTAACTTTAAACTCTCTACAAGTATCCTATCAATTTCTTTCTTCGATCTTTTTCCTGCTTGTGGTATCAGTATTTAGCCTTTTCCCTGTTGAGGCCTATGAAAATCCAAAGAAACACATTTTGTCACTTCCCCTACAGACACAACTCTAAAGTAATGCATGTAAAGGCTAAAAATCCATATTAGTTATCTACAACAGTGAATTCAGTACAAGCTGTGGTAGCGTACCTGGAGCATAATTGCAAGTACACAATTGTACCTTCCTCCCTTGACCAAAATGGTAAGTGTATATGAAGATAACTCAAGAAATACATTGGATACTAAATAGATATTACATTGTCAGCACGGACTCCCTAAATTCTCTGCAAATGTCCTGTCAACTTGACTCTTCTATCTTTATCCTGCTTGTGATATCAGTATTTAGCCTTTTCCCTGTTCTAGCATGTAGGAATCTATATGAAGGCATTTTGGCAGTTCCTCCTTAAGAGACAACACTGAAGTAATACGTAAATATATACATATATATATATATACACACATATATATGTATATATATACACATACATATATATACATATGTGTATATATACATATATATATGTATATATATATAAAGAGTAAAATTCCACATATATTATCTACAGCAGTGAAGTCAGTACAAGCTATGCTAGTGTACCTGGAAGATACTTGCAAGCACACTATTGTCAATTTCTCCTTTGGCTTACTTCGAAGGTGTATTTGAAGATAACTCAAGAGATACAATGTATACTAAGAAGATAGTAAATTTTCACCACTGACACCCTAAGCTCTCTGCAAGTATCCTTACAACTTGACTCTTCTATCTTTATCCTATTTGTGATCTCAGTATATAGCCATTTCCCTTGATGAGGCATATAGGAATCTACATGAAGGCATTTTGGCTGTTCTTCCTTAAAAGACAACACTGAAGTAAGGTATGTGAGGAGTGAAAATAAACATATTTTATCGAGAGCAGTGAATACAATACAAGGTATTCTAGTGTACCTGGAAGATACTTCCAAGTACACCATTGTCAATTGCTCCTGTGCCTACTTGGAAGGTGTATTTAAAGATAACTCAAGGGATACAATGGATACTAAGAAGATAATATTATGTCATCACTGCCACCTTAAACTCTCAACAAGTATCCTATCAATTTGACTCTTCGATCTTTTACCTGCTAGTGATATCCGAACTTAGCCTTTTCCTTGTTGAAGCCTATAGAATTCCAAAGAAATGCATTTTGTCACTTCCCCTAAAGAGAAAACTCTGAAGTAAGGTATGTCAAGGCTAAAAATCCATATACCTTATCGACAACAGTGAAGTCAGTACAAGCTGTGCTAGAGTACCTGGAACATAATTGCAAGTACACAATTGTCCCTTCCTCCCTTGACAGAAATGTTATGTGTATATGAAGATGACTCAAGAAATACATTGGATACTAAGAAGATATTACATTGTCAGCACTGAATCCCTAAATTCTCTACAAGTGTCCTGTCAACTTGCCTCTTCTATCTTTACCCTGCTTGTGATATCAGTATGTAGCCTTTTCCCTGTTCAGGTATATGGGAATCTAAATGAAGGAATTTTGGCAGTTCCTCCTTAAGAGACAACACCGAAGTAATATGCAATTATATATATATATATATATATATATATATATATATATATATATATATATATATATATATATATATATACATATGTAAAGGCTAAAAATCCACATATATTATCTACAGCAGTGAAGTCAGTACAAGCTATACTAGTGTACCTGGAAGATACTTGCAAGTACACTATTGTCAATTTCTCCATTGGCCTACTTGGAAGGTGTATTTGAAGATAAGTCAAGAGATACAATGTATACTAAGAAGATATTATATTGTCATCACTGACACCTTAAACTCTCTACAAGTATCCTATCAATTTGATTCTTCAATCTTTTTCCTGCTTGTGATATCAGTATTTAGTCTTTTCCCTGTTGAGGCCTATAGAAATCCAAAGAAACACATTTTGTCACTTTCCCCACAGAGACAATACTGAAGTAATGTATGTAAAGGCTAAAAATCCATATACCTTATCTACAACAGTGAAGTCAGTACAAGCTGTGCTAGAGTACCTGGAGCATAATTGCAAGTACACTACTGAAAATTTCTCCATTGGACAATTGGAAGGAGCATTTGAAGATAACTCAAGTGATACAATGTATACTAAGAGGATATTAAATTGTCATCCCTGACGCCCTAAACTCTCTACAAGTATCCTATCAACTTGAATCTTCTAAGTTTATCCTGCTTGTGATATCAGTATGTATCCATTTCCCTCTTTAGGCCTATGGGTATCTAAATAAAGGCATTTTAACAGTTCCTATTTCAGAGTCAACATTGAAGTCATGTATGGAAAACGTAAAAATCCACATATATTATCTACAGCAGGGAAGTCAGTAGAAGCTCTGCTATTGTACCTGGAAAATACTTGCAAGTACACTATTGTCAATTTCTCCATTGGCCTACTTGTAAGCTGTATTTGCAGATAACTCAAGAGATACAATGTATTCTAAGACGACATTAAATTTTCACCACTGACAACATAAACTCTCTAGAAGAATCCTATAGGCATGATTCTTCTATCTTTATCCTTTTTGTGATATTAGTATATAGCCATTTCCTTGTTGAGGCCTATGAGGATCTAAATAAAGGCATTTTAACAGTTCCTACTTAATAGAAAACATTGAAGCCATGTATGTAAAAGGTAAATATCCACATATCTTTTCGACAGCAGTGAAGTAAATACAAGATCTGCGAGTGTAGCTGGAAGACACTTGCAAATACACCATCGTCCATTGCTCCATTGCCCAACATGGAAAGTGTTTTTGAAGATAACTCAAGATCTACAAAGTATACTAAGAAGATATTACATTGTCAACACTGTCTCCCTAAGCTGTCTGCAATTCTCATAACAACTTGACTCTTCTATCTTTTTCCTGCTTGGGATATCAGTATTTTACCTTTTCCCTGTTGAGGCCTATAGCCATCCAAAGGAATGGTTTTTGTCAGTACCTCTAAAGAGACAACTGTGAAATAATAAATGTAAAAGGTGAAAATCCACATATCTTTCCTAGAGCAGTGAAGTCAGTACAAGCTATGCTAGAGTATCTGGAAGATACTTGCTAGTACACAATTGTCCATTCCTCCACTGGCAAACATGAAAGGTGTATTTGAATTTAACTAAAGAAATACAATGTATAATAAGAAGATATTACATTGTCAGCCCTCACTCTCTAAACACTCTACAAGTGTCCTCTCAATGTGACTCTTCTATCTTATCCTGCTTGTGATATCAGTATTTAGCCTTTTCCCTGTTCAGGCATATAGGAATCTAAATGAAGGCATTTTGGCAGTTCCTCCTTAAGAGACAACATTGAAGTAATATGTAAATATATATATATATATGTATGTATGTATGTATGTATGTATGTATGTATGTATATATAAAGGGTAAAAATCCACATATATTTTCTACAGCAGTGAAGGCAGTACAAGCTATGCTAGGATACCTAGAAGATACTTGCAAGTACATTATTGCCAATTTCTCTATTGTCCTTCTTCGAACCTGTATTTGAAGATAACTCAAGAAATTCAATGTATACTAAGACCATATTAAATTGTCACCACTGACACCCTAAACTCTCTAGAAGTATCCTATCATCATGATTCTTCTATCTGTATCCTGTTTGTGATATCAGTATATAGCCATTTCCCTGTTGAGGCCTATGGGGAACTAAATAAACGCATTTTAACAGTGCCTATTTAAGTGACAACATTGAAGTCATGTATGTAAAAGGTAAATATCCACATATTCTTTTGTTAGCAGTTAAGACAATACAAGATATGCGAGTGTAGCTGGCGGACACTTGCCAATACACCATCGGCCATTGCTCCATTGGCCAACATGAAAGGTGGATTTGAAGATAACTCAAGAAATACAATGTATACTCAGAAGATATTACATTGTCAACAATGTCTCTATAAGCTGTCTGCAATTCTCATAACAACTTGACTTTTTAATCCTTTTCCTGCTTGGGATATCAGTATTTTGCCTTTTCCCAGTTGAGGCCTATAGCCATACAAAAGAATGGTTTTTGTCAATACCTCTAAAGAGGCAACTGTGAAAAAA
>JAJHZJ010000781.1:0-30000 GCA_023548195.1 Bettongia penicillata ogilbyi | reverse complement strand
TCCTGGATCTATTTTCCAGGTCAGTTGTTTTTCCCATGAGATATTTCACATTCTCTTCCATTTTTTCGTTCTTTTGGTTTTGTTTGGTGATTTCTTGGTTTCTCGTAAAGTCATTAGACTCCATCTGTTCCATTCTAATTTTGAGAGAACTATTAAATTCAGTGAGATTTTGAGCGTCTTTTTCCATTTGGCTCATTCTGCTTTTGAAAGCATTCTTCTCCTCGTTGGCTTTTTGAACCTCCTTTGCCAATTGAGTGAGCCTATTTTTCAAGGTGTTAATTTTCTCAGCATTTTTTGGGGTCTCCTTTACCAAGGTATTGACCCGATTTTCATACTTTTCTTGTATCTCTCTCATTTCTCTACCCAGTTTTTCCTCCACCTGTCTAACTTGCTTTTCAAAATCATTTTTGAGCTGTTCCAGGGCCTGAGCCCACCCGCCACCCCCCTGGGGTTTCTGGGGTACTGAGGCCCCGCCCTCCACGTCTTTCCCTGATGGCAAGGATACGTGCTCATCATCAGATCCGAAGGTCGGGATCATTTGCATTTGTTGGAAAAAACTCTCTATAGTCTTATTTTTCTTCACTTTTCTAGGCACTTTCCCAGCCAGTTATTTGACTTCAAGGATTCCTTTCCATCCCCGCCTGGTTCCGCCCAGCTAGTGCTTGGCCTCTGAGATTTAAATGCCTTTCCTCCTGCTGGCTGTCAATCAGTGAGCTTTAGTTCAGGTGCTGGGGTGGGGGCAGGGTGGCCTCCCAGACTCTGATCCCTCGGGGGTTTTATGCAGAGACTTTCAGGAATGGAGCGGGTGGGGGCGGGGTGGGGGGCCGCCTCCCAATCTCAGTTCCCTTGGGGGCTTTGAGCAGAAGCCTTCAGTAATAGAGCGGGGTGGGGGCAGGGCCATCTCCCAGGCTCAGCTCTGTCAGGTTTTATGCGGGAATCTTCCGTAATGAAGATCCTGCCTGCTGCTGGGGCTCCTGAGTCCTGGGCGGCTGCCGCCTCAGCTACCACCCACACCTCTGCCTCCGCCGCTTCCTGCCACCGTCTCTGCCGCCGCTTCCTCCCGAGTGGGCCTGAGTCACGGAGACGCCCTGCTTCCCCTCTCCTCCAGCCAGGCCTTCTCTCTCACTGACCTATAGCTACTGTGGGCAGAGGGACTTTCCCGGCTGCCGGAGCTTCCCTCTCTGAAGCCTGCTCGGAGCAGCTTCTTTGGGGCCGCGGACAGGGCACCGTTGGGGGTGGGGTCCACTTTCCGGGGCGCGCTGGACCCTGTGGATGGGTCTCCAGGGCTCCCCGGAACGGAAATCACTTCCACTCTGCTTCTGCACACTTTGTATTGACCCAGAAGATATGTGGGACTCTTTTTACATTAATTCTTTGGGCTTTTGGTTTCGGAGCTCGTAAACGTGCATCCTTCTACTCTGCCATCTTGGCTCCACCCTCCCTGGAATATGCTTCCAGTACACTATTGTCAATTTCTCTATTTGCCTACTTGGAAGCTGTATTTGAAGATAACTCAAGAGAAACAATGTATACTAAGACATTAAATTGTCACCACTGACACCCTAAAATCTCTAGAAGTATCCTATCAGATTGATTCTTTTATTTTTATCCTGCTTGTGATATCAGTATATAGTCATTTCCCTCTTGAGGCCTATGGGGATCTAAATAAAGGCATTTTAACAGTTCCTTCTTAAGAGACAACATTGAAGTCATGTATGTAAAAGGTAAATATCCACATATCTTTTCGACAGCAGTGATGTCAATACAAGATATGCGAGTGTAGCTGGAAGGCACTTGCAAGTACACCATCGTCCATTGCTCAATTGGGAAACATGGAAGGTGTATTTGAAGATAACTCAAGAAATACAATGTATGCTAAGAAGATATTACATTGTCAACACTGTCTCCCTAAGCTGTCTGCAAGTCTCATATCAACTTGACTCATCTATCTTTTTCCTGCTTGTCATACCAGTATATTGCCTTTTCCTAGTGGAGGCCTATAGCCAACAAAAGAAATGTTTTTTTGTCAATTTCTCTAAGGAGAAAACTGTGAAAAAATATATGCAAAGGGTGAAAATCCACGTATCATTTGTAGAGCAGTGAAATCAGTACAAGTTATGCTAGAGTATCCTGAAGATACTTGCTAGTACACAATTTTCCATTCCACCATAGACCAATATGGAAGGTGTATTTGAAGATAACTCAAGAAATACAATGTATAATAAGAAGATATTACATTGTCAACCCTGACACCCTAAACTCTCTACAAGTGTTCTGTCAACTTGACTCATCTATCTTTATCCTGCTTGTCATATCAGTATTTAGCCTTTTCCCTGTTCGGGATATAGGAATCTAAATGAAGGCATTTTGGCAGTTCCTCCTTAAGAGACAAGACTGTAGTTATATGTAAATATATATATATATATATATATACATATATATATATATATATATATATACACACACACACACACACACACACACATATATATATATATGGTAAAAATCCACATATATCATCTACAGCAGTGAAGTCAGTACAAGATATGCTAGGGTACCTGGAATATATTTGGAGTACACTATTGTCAGTTTCTCCATTTGACTACTTGGAATCTGTATTTGAAGATAATTCAAGAGATACAATGTATTCTAAGACGACATTAAATTGTCACCACTGACAACCTAAACTTTCTAGAGGAATCCTATCAGCTTGATTCTTCTATCTTTATCCTGTTTGTTATATCAGTATATAGCCATTTCCCTGTTGAGGCCTAAGGGGATCTAAATAAACGCATTTTAACAGTTCCTACTGAAGAGAAAACATTGAAGTCATGTATGTAAAAGGTAAATATCTAAATATCTTTTCGACAGCAGTGACGTCAATACAAGATATGCGAGTGTAGCTGGAAGACACTTGCAAGTACACCATCGTCCACTGCTCCATTGGCCAAATTTGAAGGTGTATTTGGAGATAACTCAAGAAATACACCGTATGCTAAGAAGATATTACATTGTCAACACTGTCTCCCTAAGCTGTCTGCAAGTCTCATATCAACTTGACTCTTCTATCTGTTTCCTGCTTGTCATATCAGTATATTGCCTTTTCCTAGTTGAGGCCTATAGCCAGCCAAGGAAATGTTTTTGTTAATTCCTCTGAAGAGACAACTGTGAAATAATATATGTAAAGGGTAAAAATCCACACATCTTTTCTAGAGCAGTGAAATCAGTACAAGCTATGCTAGAGTAACTGAAATATACTTTCTAGTAAACAATTCTCCATTCCTCCATAGACCAACATGGAAGGTGTATTTGAAGATAACTCAAGAAATATAATGTATAGTAAGAAGATATTACATTGTTATCCCTGACACCCTAAACTCTCTACAAGTGTCCTGTCAACTGGACTCATCTATCTATATCCTGCTTGTGATATCAGTATTTAACCTTTTCCCTGTACAGGCATATAGGAATTTAAATGAAGGCATTTTGGCAGTTCCTCCTTAAGAGACAACACTGTAGAAATATGTAAATATATATATATATATATATATATATATATATATATATATATATATATATATATATATATATATAAAGGGTTAAAATCCACATAGATTATCTACAGCATTGAAGGCAGTACAAGCTATGCTAGGGTACCTGGAAAATCCTTGCAAGTACATTATTGTGAATTTCTCCATTGGCCTTCTTGGAAGCTGTATTTAAAGATAACTCAAGAGATACAATGTATACTAAGACGACATTAAATTGTCACCACTGACAGCCTAAACTCTCTAGAAGTATCTTATCAGCTTGATTCTTCTATCTTTATCCCGCTTGTGATATCAGTATATAGCCATTATCCTGTTGAGGCCTATGGGGAACTAAATAAAGGCATTTTAACAGTTCCTATTTAAGAGACAACATTGACGTCATGTATGTAAAAGGTAAATATCCACATATCTTTTCGACATCAGTGAAGTCACTAGAAGATATGCGAGTGTAGCTGGAAGACACTTGCAAATACACCATCGTTCATTGCTCCATTGGCCAACATGGAAGGTGTATTTGGAGATAACTCAAGAAATACAATGTATACTAAGAAGATATTACATTGTCTACACTGTCTCCCTAAGCTGTCTGCAAGTCTCATATCAACTTGACTATTCTATCTTTTTCCTGCTTGTCATATCTGTATATTGCCTTTTCCTAGTTGAGGTCTATAGCCAGTCAAGGAAATGTTTTCGTTAATTCCTCTGAAGAGACAACTGTGAAATAATATATGTTAAGGGTGAAAATCCACATATCTTTTCTAGAGCCTTGAAATCAGTACAAGCTATGCTAGAGTATCCGGAAGATACTTGCTAGTAGACAATTGTCCATTCCTCCATAGGCCAACATGGAAGGTGCATTTGAAGATAACTCAAGAAATACAATGTATAATAAGAAGATATTACATTGTAAGCCCTGACACTCTAAACTCTCTACAAGTGTCCTTTCAACTTGACTCATCTATCTATATCCTGTTTGTGATATCAGTATTTAACCTGTTTCCTGTTCAGGCATTTAGGAATTTAAACGAAGGCATTTTGGCAGTTCCTCCTTAAGAGACAACACTGTAGTAATATGTAAATATATATCTATATATATCTATATATCTATATATATATATATATATATATATATATATATATATATATATATATAAAAGGGTAGAAATCCACATAGATTATCTACAGCAGGGAAGGCAGTACAAGTTCTGCTAGGGTACCTGGAAGATCCCTGCAAGTACATTATTGTGAATTTCTCCATTGGCCTTCTTGGAAGCTGTATTTGAAGATAACTCAAGAGATATAATGTATACTAAGACAATATTAAATTGTCACCAATGACAGCCTAAACTCTCTAGAAGTATCCTATCAGCTTGATTCTTCTATATTTATCCTGCTTGTGATATCAGTATATAGCCATTTCCCTGTTGACGCCTATGGGGATCAAAATAAAGGCATTTTAACAGTTCCTATTTAAGAGACAACATTGAAGTCATGTATGTAAATGGTTAATATCCACATATCTTTTCGACAGCAGTGAATTCAAAACAAGATATGCAAGTGTATCTGGAAGACACTTGCAAATACACCATCGTTCATTCCTCCTTTGGCCAACATGCAAGGTGTATTTGAAGATAACTCAAGAAATACAATGTATAATAAGAAGATATTACATTGTCAACACTGTGTACCTAAGCTGTCTGCAAGTCTCATATCAACTTGACTCTTCTATCTTTTTCCTGCTTGGGATATTAGTATTTTGCCTTTTCCTAGTTGAGGCCTATACCCATACAAGGAAATGGTTTTTGTTAATACCTCTAAAGAGACAACTCTGAAATAATACATGTAAAGGGAGAAAATCCACATATCTTTTCTAGAGCAGTCAAGTCAGTACAAGCCATGTTAGAGTATCTGAAAGATACTTGCTGGTACACAATTGTCCTTTCCCCCATTGGCCAACATGGAAAGTGTATTTGAAGATAACTCATGAAATACAATGTATAATAAGAAGATATTACATCGTCAACCCTGACACCCTAATCTCTTTACACGTGTCCTGTCAACTTGACTCTTGTATCTTTATTCTGCTTCTGTTATCAGTATTTAGCCTTTTCCCTGTTCAGGCATATATGAATATAAATGAAGGCATTTTGGCAGTTCCTCCTTAAGAGACAACATTGAAGTAATATGTGAATACATATATATATATATATATATATATATATATATGTATATATATATATATTTACATATATAAGGATATATATGTATATATATTTACATATATAAGGATATATAAATATATATATATATATATATATATATATATATATATATATATATATATAAAGGGTAAAAATCCACATATATTATCTGCAGCAGTGAGGGCAGTACAAGCTATGCTAGGGTACCTGAAAGATCCTTGCAAGTACACTATTGTCAATTTCTCCTTTTGCCTACTTGGAAGCTGTATTTGAAGATAACTCAAGAGATACAATGTATTCTAAGACGATATTAAATTGCCACCACTGACACCCTAAACTCTCTAGAAGTATCCTATCAGCTTGATTCTTCTATCTTTATCCTGCTTATTACATCATTATATAGCCATTTCCCTGCTGAGTCCTATGTGGATTTAATTAAAGGCGTTTTAACCTAACTATATGAGAGACAACATTGAAGTCATGTATGTGAAAGGTATATATCCACATATCTTTTCGACAGCAGTGAAGTCACTAGAAGATATGCGATTGTAGCTGGAAGACACCTGCAAGTACACCATCGTCCATTGCTCCATTGGCCAACATGGAAGGTGTATCTGAAGATAACTCAAGAAATACAATGTATACTAAGAAGATATTACATTGTCAACACTGTCTCCCTAAGCTGTTTGTAAGTCTCATATCAGCTTGACTCTTCTCTCTTTTTCCTGCTTGTCATATCAGTATTTTGCCTTTTCCCAGTTGAGGAATATAGCCAGCCAAAGAAATGTTTTTTGTCATTTCCTCTAAAGAGACCACTGTGAAATAATATATGTAAAGAGTGAAAATCCACATATCTTTTCTAGAGCAGTTAAATCAGTACAAGTTATGCTAGAGTATCTGGAAGATACTTGCTGGTACACAATTGTCCATTCCTCCATAGGCCAACATGGAAGGTGTATTTGAAGATAACTTAAGAAATACAATGTATAATAAGCAGATATTACATTGTCAACCCTGACACCCTAAACTCTCTAAAAGTGTCCTGTCAACTTGACTCTTCTATCTTTATTGTGCTTGTGATATCAGTATTTACCCTTTTCCCTGTTCAGGCATATAGGAATCTAAATGAAGGCATTTTGACAGTTCCTCCTTAAGAGACAATATTGAAGTAATATGTAAATATATATATATATATATATAAAGGGTAAAAATGCACATATATTATCTACAGCAGTGAAGGCAGTACCAGCTATGCTAGGGTACCTGGATGATCCTTGCAAGTACATTATTGTCAATTTCTCCCCTGGCCTTTCTGGAAGCTGTATTGGAAGATAACTCAAGAGATACAATGTATACTAAGACGATATTAAATTTTCACCACTGAAACCCTAAACTCTCTAGAAGTAACGTATCAGCTTGATTCTTCTATCTTTATCCTGTTTTTGATATCAGTATATAACCATTTCCCTGTTGAGGCCTCTGAGGATCTAAATAAAGGCATTTTATCAGTTCCTATTTAAGAGACCACGTTGAAGTCATGTATGTAAAAGGTAAGCATTTGGTTACTAATCAGCCACGTCTATGGTCATAATCATTGCTTACGGTTATGGGTAGATTCAGAATAGAGTGAGAGAAATGAGCACATTTACTGTTAGGTTTAGAAGACAGATTTTGCATTGATAAGTAATATTTCGATTTTATGTTCCCAATTGTATTTTGGAAGTGAAATGTTATTTGCGGAGCAGCAATTTGGAAAGGGAATTTGGAATAAGAAATGAAACGTGCTTTTGGATCTGTAATTTCGGAGTGGAATTTAGAACTAGAATATGGAACTAGTATTTGGAATTAGAATTTGGAACTGGAACATGGAAGTGGAAATTATAAAGGGATTTTGGAACTGGAATACAGATGTGGAATTTAGAATTGGAATTGGCAAGTGGAATTTAGAAGTGGAATTCAGAATTCGAATTTGGAGGAGGAATTTAGAACTCTAATGTGGAACTGGAAATTGCATTGCATGAAACTGAGTGGATTTGGGGTTACTGATAGAGTCAAGAGTGAGGGCTTGACTCTAGCATGTTGTTAATAATCACCCACGTCTTCGTTCATAATCATTGCTTAGGGTTATGATTAGATTTAGAATAGAGTGAGAGAAATGAGCACATTTCGTGTGAGGTTTAGAAGACAGAATAGGGATTGATAAGTAATAATTGGATTTTGTGTTCCAAATTTTATTTTGGAAGTGAAATGTGATTTACAGAGCAGAATTTGGAAAGAGGAATTGGAGTAAAAAATGAAACTTACTTTTGGATTGGCAATTTCGAAGTGAAATTTAGAACTAGAATGTGGAACTAGAATTTGGAATTAGAATTTGGAAATGGAACATGGAAGTGTAACTTAGAAAGGGAATTTGGAACTGGAATACAGAAGTGGAATTTATAATTGGAATCTGGAAGAGGAAGTTATAAGTGGAATTCAGAATTGGAATTTGGAAGATGAATTTAGAACTCTAATTTGGAACTGGAATTTCGACTTAGAATTTAGAACTCGAGCTTGTTAGTGGAAATTAGAGTTGGAATTTGGAACTGGAATTTAGAAGTGGAATTTAGATTTGAAAATTGGAAGTGGAATTTAGAATTAGAATTTGGATTTGGAACGTGGAACTGAGATGTGGAATTGGAATGAAGAACTGGAATTTAGAATTAGACTGTTGAAGAAGATATTGTAATTGGAAAATTTGTCTTAACTTGGAATAGAAGTGTGAGCTTCGACGTTGATATGCAGCACCATTAAACATGGAATTCGTTATTAGAATTGTTGGTAAAACTTTACGGTTAAAAGTTGGACATGCAATGTTAGTGTGTAGTATTAGCGTGAAACCTGTTATAGGATCCTAGATTTTGGTATAACAGTTTGATTGAGTCGTTTGTAATGGTTGTCTGTTGTTAGAGTATGTGAAAGCAATTATGATGTGGATGTCAGTTTTCATTTATATTGCAATATGAGTATAGAATTGACATTTGAAACATGAATTGGCATTCGGTATTTGAAAATATAATTCCTACTACTAAGTCATAATTGTAGTGAGGCATAATTTTAGTCTAGAATTCACATGTGCAATTTGGGATAGGGTTATAGAAATTGCCTTGGATGAAAAAGAGTGGAGTTGGGGTTAGAGTTAGAGTCAAAAGTAAGGGTTTGCCTGGAACATTTGGTTAATAATCAGCCACGTCTATGGTCTTAATCATTGCTTAGTGTTCTGGGTAGATTCAGAATAGTGTGGGAAAAATGAGCCCATTTAGTGTGAGGTTTAGAAGACAGAATTGGGATTGAGAAGTTATAATTGGATTTTGTGTTCCCAATTGTATTTTGGAAGTGAAATGTGATATACAGAGCACCATTTTGGAAAGGGAATTTGGAATAAGAAATGATACTTGCTTTTGGATCTGTAATTTCGGAGTGGAATTTAGAACTAGAATGTGCAACTAGAATTTGTAATTAGAATTTGTACCTAGAAGATGGAAGTGGACGTTCGCAATGGAATTTGGAACTGGAATTTAGAAGTGGAATTTAGAATTGTAATCTGAAGAGGAATTTATAAGTGGAATTCAGAATTGGAATTTGGAAGATGAATTTAGAACTCAAATTTGGAACTGGAATGTCGACTTAGAATTTGGAACTCGAGCTTGTTAGTGAAAATTAGAGTTGGAATTTGGAATTGGAATTTAGAAGTGGAATTTAGATTTGGAATTTGGAATTGGAATTTAGAATTAGAACGTGGATTTGGAATGTGGAACTGAGATGTGGAATTTGAATGAAGAACTGGAATTTAGAATTAGACTGTTGAAGAAGATATTGTAATTGGAAATTTTGTCTTACCTTGGAATAGAATTGTGAGCTTCGACGTGGATATGAAGCACAATTAAACATGGAATATTTTTTTAGAATTGTTAGTAAAACGTTACAGTTAAAAGTTGGACAGGCAATGTTATTGTGTAGTATTAGCGTGAAACATGCTATAGGAACCTAGATTTTTGTATTACAATTTCATACAGTAGTTTCAAATAGTTGTCTGGTGTTAGAGTATGTGAAAGGAATTATGATGTGGATGTCAGTTTTCATTTTTTATTGCCATATGAGTATAGATTTGGCATTTGAATCATGAATTGGGATTTGGTATTTGAAAGTATAATTCCTACTACTAAGACATAATTGGAATGAGGCATAATTGTAGTGGAGAATTCACATGTGCAACTTGGAAGAGGGTTATAAAAATTGCATTGCATGAAACTGAGTTGAGTTGGTGTTACATTTGGAGTCAACAGTGAGGGCTTTACTCGAGCATGTGGTTAATAATCACCCATGTCTATGATCATAATCAAGGCTTAGGGTTGTGGTTAGATTTAGAATGAAGTGAGAGAAATGAGCACATTTAGTGTTTGGTTTAAAAGACAGAATTAGGATTGTGAAGTTTTAATTGGATTTTGTGTTCCCAATTGTATTTTGGAAGTGAAATGTGATTTAAAGAGCAGCATTTTGGAAAGAGAATTTGGAGTAAAAAAGGAAACTTACTTTTGGATTGGCAATTTCGAAGTGAGATTTAGAACTAGAATGTGGAACTGGAATTTGGAATTAGAATTTGGAACGGGAACATGGAAGTGGAACAGAGAATTCGAATTTGGAACTGGAATACAGAAGTGGAATTTAGAATTGGAATTGGCAAGTGAAATTTAGAAATGGAATTCAGAATTGGATTTTGGAAGAGGAATTTAGAACACTAATGTGGAACTGGAATTTCGACTTAGAATTTGAGACTGGAGCTTGTGAGTGGAAGTTAGAGTTGGAATTTGGAACTGGTATTTAGACGTGGAATTTAGATTTGAAATTGGGAAATGGAATTTAGAATTAGAATTTGGATTTGGAACGTGGAACTTAGATGTGGAATTTGAATGAAGAACTGGAATTTAGAATAAGACTATTGAAGAAGATATTGGAATTGGAAAAATTGTCTTAACTTGGAATAGAAGTGTGATCTTCGACGTGGATATGAAGCACGATTAAACATGGAATTTTTTATTAGAATTGTTTTTGAACTTTACGGTTAAATGTTGAACCTGTACTGTTAGTGTGTAATATTAGCGTGATACATGTTATAGGAACCTAGATTTGGTATAACAGTTTGATAGAGTAGTTTGTAATGGTTGTCTGGTGTTAGAGTATGTGAAAGAAATTATGATGTGGATGTCAGTTTTCATTTTGTATTGCAATATGAGTATAGAGTTGGCATTTGAAACATGAATTGTCATTTGGTATTAGAAAGTATAATTCCTACTACTAAGACGTAACTGAAATGGGTCCCAATTTTAGTGTAGAATTCACATGTGAAATTTGGTATAGGGTTATAGAGATTGCATTGCATGAAACTGAGTGGATTTGGGGTTACAGTTAGAGTCAAGAGTGACGGCTTGATTCGAGCCTGTGTTTTATAATCACCCATGTCTATGGCCATAATCAAGGCTTAGGTTTGTGGTTAGATTTCGAATAAAGTGAGAGAAATCAGCACATTTAGTGTTTGGTTTAGAAGACAGAATTGGGATTAAGAAGTTATAATTATTATTTGTGTTCCAAGTTATATTATGGATGTGAAATGTGATTTACAGAGCAGCATTTTGCAAAGAGAATTTGGAGTAAAAAATCAAACTTTGTTTTGGATAGGCAATTTCGAAGTGAAATTTAGAACTAGAATGTGGAACTGGAATTTGGAATTAGAATTTGGAACTGGAACATGGAAGTGGAACTTAGAAATGAAATTTGGAACTCCAATACAGAGGTGGAATTTAGAATTGGAATTGGGAAGCGGAATTTAGAAGTGGAATTCAGAATTGGAATTTGGAAGTGGAGTTTAGAACTCTAATGTGGAACTGGAATTTCTACTTAGAATTTGAAACTGAAGCTTGTTAGTGGAAATTAGAGTTGGAAGTTGGAAATGGAATTTAGAAGTGGAATTTACATTTGGAATTTGGAAGTGGAATTTAGAATTAGAATTTGGATTTGGAACGTGGAACTGAGATGTGGAATTTGAATGAAGAACTGGAATTTAGTATTAGACTGTTGAAGAAGATATTGTAATGGGAAATTTTATCTTAACTTGAAATAGAAGTGTGAGGTTCGACGTGGATATGCAGCACCATTAAACATGGAATTCGTTATTAGAATTATTGGTAAAACTTTACGGTTCAAATTTGGACATGAAATGTTAGTGTGTAGTGTTAGCGTGAAACATGTTATAGGAACCTAGATTTTTTGTATTACAATTTCATAGAGTAGTTTGAAATGGTTGTCTGGTGTTAGAGTATGTGAAAGGAATTATGATGTGGATGTCAGTTTTCATTTTCTATTGCCATATGCGTATAGAGTTGGCATTTGAAACATGAATTGGCATTTGCTATTTGGAAGTATAATTCCTACTACTAAGACATAATTGCAATGAGGCATAATTTGAGTGTAGAATTCACAGGTGCAATTTGTTATAGGGTTATAGAAATTGCATTGCATGGAACTGAGTGGAGTTGGTGTTACAGTTAGAGTCACGAGTGAGGGCTTGACTCGAGCATGTTGTTAGTAAATACCCACGTCTATGGTCATAATCATTGCTTAGGGTTATGATTAGATTTAGAATAGAGTGAGATAAATGAGCACATTTCATGTTAGATTTAGAAGACAGAATTGTGATTGATAAGTAATAATTGAATTTTGTGTTCCCAATTGTATTTTGGAAGTGAAATGTGATTTACCGAGCAGCATTTCGGAAAGGGAATTTGGAATAAGAAATGAAACTTGCTTTAAGATCTGTAATTTCGGAGTGCAATTTAAAACTAGAATGTGGAACGAGAATTTGGAATAAGAATTTGGAACGGGAACATGGAAATGGACATTAGCAATGGAATTTGGAACTGGAATTCAGAAGTGGAATTTATAATTGGAATCTCGAAGAGGAATTTAGAAGTGGACTTCAGAATTGGAATTTGGAAGATGAATTTAGAACTCTAATGTGGAACTGGAATTTCGACTTAGAATTTGGAACTCAATCTTTTTAGTGGAAATTAGAGTTGGAAATTGGAACTGGAATTTAGAAGTGCAATTTAGATTTAGAATTTGGAAGTGGAATTTAGATTTAGAATTTAGATTTGGAACGTGGAACTGAGATGTGGAATTTGAATGAAGAACTGGAATTTAGAATTAGACTATTGAAGAAGATAGTGTAATTGGAAATTTTGTCTTAACTTGGAATAGAAGTGTGAGCCTCGACGTGGATATGCAGCACCATTAAACATGGAATTTGTTATTTGAATTGTTGGTAAAACTTTATGGTTAAATTTGTAATTGAAATGTTAGTGTGTATTTTTAGAGTGAAACATGCAACAGGAACCTAGATTTTGGTATAACAATTTGATAGAGTACTTTGAAATGGTTATCTGAGGTTAGAGTGTGTGAAAGAAATTATGATGTGGATGTCAGTTTTCATTTTGTATTGCAATATGTGTATTTGAGTTCGCATTTGAAACATGAATTGGCATTTGGTATATGAAAGTATAATTCCCACTTCTAAGACATAATTGGAATGAGGCATAATTGTAGTGGAGAATTCACATGTGCAATTTGGAATAGGCTTATAAAAATTGCATTGCATGAAATTGAATTGAGTTGGGGTTACAGTTAGAGTCAAGAGTGACAGCTTGATTCGAGCATGTGGTTTATAATCACCCATGTCTATGGTCATAATCAAGGCTTAGGGTTGTGGTTAGATTTAGAAAAAATTCAGAATAAAGTGAGAGAAATGAGCACATTTAGTGTTTGGTTTGGAAGACAGAATTGGGATTGAGAAGTTATAACTATAATATTTGTTCCAAGTTATATTTTAGATGTGAAATGTGATTTACAGATCAGCATTTTGGAAAGAGAATTTGGAGTAAAAAAAAAACTTTGTTTTGGATCGGCAATTTCGAAGTGAAATTTAGAACTAGAATGTGGAACTGGAATTTGGAATTTGAATTTGGAACTGGAACTTAGAAATGAAATTTGGAACTGGAATACAGAGGTGGAATTTAGAATTGGAATTGGCAAGTGGAATTTAGAAGTGGAATTCAGAATTGGAATTTGGAAGTGGAGTTTAGAACTCTAATGTGAAACTGGATTTTCCACTTAGAATTTGAAACTGGAGCTTGGTAGTGGAAATTAGAGTTGGAAATTGGACATGGAATTTAGAAGTGGAACTTACATTTGTAATTTGGAAGTGGAATTTAGAATTAGAATTTGGATTTGGAACGTGGAACTGAGATGTGGAATTTGAATGAAGAACTGGAATTTAGAATTAGACTGTTGAAGAAGATATTGTAATTGGAAATTTTATCTTAACTTGAAATAGAAGTGTGAGCTTCGACGTGGATATGCAGCACCATTAATCATGGTATTTGTTATTAGAATTGTTGTTAAAACTTTATGACTAAAAGTTGGCTATGCAATTTTCGTGTGTAGTATTCCGTGAAACATGTTATAGTAACCCAGATTTTAGTATAACAGTTTGATAGAGTAGTTTGAAATGGTTGTCTGGTGTTAGAGTATGTGAAAGGAATTAAGATGTGGATGTCAGTTTTCATTTTCTATTGCCATATTCGTATAGAGTTGGCATGTGAAACATGAATTGGCATTTGGTATTTGACACTATATTCCTACTACTAAGATATAATTGCAATGAGGCATAATTTTAGTGTAGAATTCACAAGTGTAATTTATTATAGGGTTATAGAAATTGCATTGCATGAAACTGAGTGGAGTTGCGGTTACAGTTAGAGTCACGAGTGAGGGCTTGACTCGAGCATGTTGTTAGTAAACACCCACGTCTACGGTCATAATCATTGCTTAGGGTTATGATTAGATTTAGAATAGAGTGAGAGAAATGAGCACATTTCATGTGTAGTTTAGAAGACAGAATTGGGATTGATAAGTAATAATTGGATTTTTTGTTCCCAATTTTATTTGGGAAGTAAAATGTGATTTACGGAGCAGCATTTTGGAAAGGGAATTGGCAGTAAGATATGAAACTTGCTTTTCGATCTGTAATTTCGGAGTGGCATTTAGAACTAGAGTGTGGAACTAGAATTTGGAACGGAAACATGGAAGTGGGCCTTACCAATGGAATTTGGAACTGGAACTAATAAGTGCAGTTTAGAATTTAAATCTGGAAGAGTAATTTGGAAGTGGAATTCAGAATTGGAATTTGGAAGAGGAATTTAGAACTCTAATGTGGAAATGGAATTTCGACTTAGAATTTGGAACTAGAGCTTGTTAGTGGAAATTAGAGTTGGAATTTGGAACTGGAATTTAGAAGTGGAATTTAGATTTGGAATTTCGAAGTGGAATTTAGAATTAGAATATAGATTTGTAACATGGAACTGAGATGTGGAATTTGAATGAAGAACTGGAATTTAGAATTAGACCATTGAAGAAGATATTTGTCAGGGGCCGTCCCTGAACCTCCTGGGCAGAGAGGTAACAGCAGGAGTCCATACCTGTCCCCCCCCCCGGCAATCACGCGCCTCACCCGTGACTTCCGGGCTAAGGGTGCAGGAAAGGCTCGTGTACAAGGCACGATACCGCCCTCTGGGAGGTGCTGAGGAAGCCCCAGTGAGAGTAAAACACACCTGGCCACCTGTGATAGGACCAAGCAGATGGTCCGAGTGGGGAGGCAAGGTCCAGAGAGACTCCTGCCCTATTGTCACAGGATACAACCAGCTAAGGGGAGGGGGCTGGGGCGACAGCAGGCTGAGCTCTCCAATCAGGGGCCAGATAGCAAGAACCGGAAGGGATAAGGAATAAAAGGCAACGCCCTGGGTTGCTCAAGGGGGACTGGACTGATGTGAACTACTGAATAAACATCTGCATTGCTCTACCACTCTGGCCAGTGTCTGGTTTTGCCCGTCCTCAGCCCCTGGGGTCGGGACCGGAGACGTCCGAAGCCGCCGTTAGTTAGGTGGAAGCAGAGGTCACGACGTACCCCCTGAGGTCCGGCAGGGACAGAGCGCGGACATTTGGCGCCCAAACGTGGGGCACTACAGTTCAGGTACGTTGTGAGCCTTCCTGTCCCTCGCAGGCGAGGGTCAGAAGGACCAGGCACACCGGGACTTTTGGGTTTTCCCCTCTAGTCCCGAAGGCAGTTTAGTTATGGGAAATACAGAAGTTAAGCCAGAGGATAAAGGCATTCTCGCTTGCCAAGTGTACAAACTCTGCAAGCAGAATGGGATAAAAATACACATAAGAATTTGCCAAGATTGGGTCGAGAAAATAATAACCATCAGTCCGGGGTAGAGCATACAGGGATTGATCCGACCTGTTGCCGATTAATAGGGCAGCAGAAAAATAGAGAGGAGGTAGATTGGGAAGGGGCCAACCTATTCCCTGTGCTTGTTCAGCCAGAACAGGGCGGACAGCCTCAAAGGGTGCATAGACAGTTCCTCTACAAATTCCTAAGAGATCTTAAAGAGGCCGCTGCAAAATATGGTCCCGGCTCTGCTTATGTACAGACAGTCATACAATCTTGGCAGTCTGGGAGCTCAGGAGACAATCATGACCAGATAGGACAGAGAGGAAAGAGGGAGTTGGTGCAGTCAGAAATTCAACCAGGAAATACATCCAGAGTTGGCCCAGGGCCTGGTTTTGTGGCACAGCAAAAAATTTGCCCAGGATTTGTGGCACAGTGGCGAATTCAGCAGCCCGGACACAGTGATAGAAATTAAGTCAGAGTTATAATGTGTACAGAGGATTTCTGACAATTTTCTCAGTTTTTTGGATTCTTTTATTGTCTGTATATGTGTTCTGTCTTTACATGTTCTGTGTGCGTGTGTTTGTGAGTTATTACGGTCAGCTCCATGGTAGCTGGACCTTGGAATGTTATCTCTTTTCTCCCCCTCCTCCCTTCTCTCTGATGACTGCAGCATCGGGGGAGAAGTATGGGAGAGAGAAAGAGAGGAACTAATCTTATATTATTTAGTTTATGTGATTGCAAGGTGTAGTCTTGGATGGGAAATGCAGGGACATAGTGTCTGTGCAGTTTTAAAGGGGGCTTTAATCAAAGCCCATTAGGAAAACAACATGGATATGAAGTTTAAGGAAAGCATAAAAGTTTTGGAAATTATTTGAAAGTTTTTGGTTAAACTCTCTCTCGCTTTACCCTCCAATTCTGGCCAAATTGTGAGGGTGGAGAGAGACAGAGATCTGGTGCAGGCTGATCAGCATTTTCACCTAAATCTCACCTAAAAGAAAAGTATTTTGTATAATGAGAAGTAACCAAAAGGTAGTTATTCTGTTCACATTTTAAGTGAAACGTGTCACTCCTAATTGGATGTTTAAAACAGATCAGGATTTGTTATATTATTTGGCACTAGGCAAATTGGAAATATGCATAAATCTTAAAGGGACACCTCAGCAGAGATAAAGCTTTTGAAACTCTCCAGCAGAATGGAACAGACTTGGCGCCACTGGGCAGTTGTCCAGAAGTCTCCCTCCCTTCAGCTGAGGAATTCAAAAACTCTCTCATTCAAAGAAGTTCTTAAGGAGTGGACACAGAAATAAAATTTACTTGAGTAAAGGATGGAACCATTAAGATTTTTGCCCTGCAGTCCCAACTCATCATTCAGCTGGGTCTACAGTGAATTGTAACTTTTATCATTCCAGATTAGATCAAGAGAAGAGAACTATTATTTTGAAGGTTTTCAACTAATTTTGTAAAAGTTTAGTGACTGTTAACAACAGGAGAAATTTTAAACGGTTTTAAATTTTCATTTTCAAGACAATGTATTGGTAAATTAATATGTAATGGTCTATGAAGCAGAAAAGATCTTGCTCTTTTAATCTGAACTTGTAGTCATTTCTTGGCTTAAGCAAAAGTTAAATTTAGTGTTTGAACTTATTAACAACGTAATTTCTAAAAAGTTTCTTTTTCAGAGTAAATGTAATCAGAGAAGGAGAAACTACCCTGTGAAACAATGATGTAAGGTGGTAAGGTTTAAGTTTGAAGTCACCTATCATAGATTCTACAAAGGTTACAACTTTAAATGACTTTCAGAAATTGATAGGAGAAATTCAGTGGTGTAGGCCACAGTTGGGAATTACAACTGATCAAATGAAACCATTATATGATTTATTGAAAGGTCCTTCTCAATTAAACTCATGCAGAGAATGGACAGATGAAGCACTGGAATGTTTGAAATTAGTGCAGGAAAAGATTATGGGGTGTACTACTAGCAGGATATGAGAATCACAGGACTTGAAAGTAACAATTTATTCACTGAAAAAATACCCACTGGAGTTTTACATCAAAAACAAAGGATTATTGAGTGGGTACATTTGGCTCAGATGAAGAACAGAGCTTGTGTGCTTTATGCTGTGCTGGTAGGCCAAGTCATACATAAGGCAGTGAAGAGAGTAAGGATGTTAATAGGACAGAAACCTCACACAATATAGACTATGTATACAAGTCAACAAATAGAGAACTTCATACAAGAGTTTGTGGAATGGCAGATATTGATTAATCAGAATTTCCAACACAGGTTCCCAATTCCTTCTGGGTGGCAATTTGCCACGTGGCCATGGTCTTGGACCGACAAATGCTCTTCCTCACTGGTAGAGGGAGTTAATGTTTTTTACAGATGCAACAAAAAATTTTAGGGCATCTATGTATATTCCATCTAAAAAGGAGATGCATAAATTTAAAACAACATTTACTTCTACACAACAAAATGAATTATATGAAGTATTACAAGCATTATTATATGTGAAAGAACCTTGCAATATCATCACAGACAGAAAGTATGCAGTACCATTGATACCCAGAGTAGAGTCAGCCTATATTCCTGATAGGGTAGATAGTATTAAACAGATAACTATGGAAGTTCAACTAGCAATAAGGGCCAAAACAACAATATTTTATATCACACACACTCGGTCACATTCTAAATCATGCAGTACCAAAAAGCATTAAACCAAACAATGGTCCAGCTTATGTCAGTAAAGCCATTGAACAGTTAATGGTGGAATTTCCATTTTACATGTCACTGGAATCCCCCATAATCCCACTGGTCAAGCTATAGTGGAACGAGCAAATCGATCCCTGGACACTTAACTTGCAAAAAGAAAAAGGAGGAGTTGGACCAGGAGTTGATAAATTCGCAATTGGCTGTTTATACTCTAAATTGATAATAAATTACAATTGGCTGTTTGTTTATATTCTAAATTATTTAAAATTCTATAATGATGGCTTATTGGCTGCTATGAAATTCTTAACATTTCCTAATAAGGAGTCTGCAAAGAATGAATCAGCAATAACAAGTGCCCTGAAAGCAGCCAGTAAAGTAATGTGGCACGATGAGAATAAAAATTGATTTGGTCCTCATACAGTGCTAACGTGGGGAAAAGGGTATGTTTGTGTTTCAACAGATGATAATAAAGAAGTTTGGGTTCCAGTGAAAAGGATGGGAGTGAGGAGGTGCCATCAGCGGCGGATGAAAAAACTTCTGGAGAAGCTTAATCAACTAGGTCACAATGACTCCTTTCATTTTTCTTTGTACTTATCATGACACTCAAAGAACACTGCGTCCATCGACCCAGCACCGAAGGAACAACAGAGATGGGCGTTCGTCAGGAATCCACCATGGTTAAGGGTGATGTCATGGAGTGAGACAATAACCAAGTTTATCATCCAAGGCAATATTTTCTCACATGTTTAAAGATGATGGACTAGACTACGATAATAATGGGACTCTTTCAGAGACACTAACTTTTCAGGACTAGTCACAGGTTTCCCACTTTGTCTATAGAAGGGTATTTCTGGGAATTGGAATGGGTTTGGTTTTAAATACACACAGGTGAATGGAATAGAGGGGTATCCCTGGTGTGCCACTATTGTGGACGGACAAGAGACATTGGATGAGAAAGATACATGACACGCTTATAATCTATTGACTTGGAGGATAAATGGGACAATAGTAGTTTGGTCAGACAAGGACTTTGTGGGACTTGTTTGTGGGATGAAATTTAGGCCATTTTGTAACTTACAAAAGAAGAGAAATGTAACCCTTTGGCATCTGTATACGGGGTTTTTACCATTTGAGAACTGTCACGCACATACTTGTCAGGAGAAAGAATTGATTATGGGAAACTACACAGAAATGTTATATTCATGTCACAATCTTACATACTTACTTGAGGAAAAATATGCAGCAAACTTTCCTAGACAAATGTACATCAATTATAAAGGGTCTCCTGAGGTTGAGAGACCTGTTCAGGGACTAGACAAAGTTATTCTAGCTATGAGAGGACAAACAGTGCAGGGAATGCCTGCTGCAGCATCACCAAAGAAAGCTAACAACATTACTTTAATGGGTGAAGTATGTCTAGGGAACACACATATATTTCTATGGGACAGAGACTACAGATCTAAACTAGAGACATATCAGAACATGACAGGAATTTTCAATTTTACATGCCAGAATTGTTCTGTACAAGCATGTATAGGACCAAAGATAGTAGGGAGAGTGTTTATTCAAACAAAACCTCTCCCATGCTGCCAATTTGTCCCGCGAGCTATCGCAGATTTGGAAGCACTCTCCACACCCTCCGGCACCAGGTTGCCAATATTAATGCCACCCGAATTGATCCCGCTGTTACCACCACCTTTAGTTCTATCTTTTCTACTCTATCTACATGGGTGAAAAGCTATGTGGGCTCTGCCTCTTTATTCCTTCTCCTTGCCATGGGTTTCCTGCTCTGCCTACGCCAGGTTCTGCAGAGGCAGACGCAACAGCGGCAATATACCACATGGGCTCTCCGCTCCCTGACAAATCACTCTAATCCACAAGTTTGGATCACAGCTTTGGAGAGCCGCTAGCTCTCACCTCAGCCCCAAAAGCATCCCTGTGCCCCACTATAATCAATAATGAGCTTTCTACAGGAATATTGTGGCTCCATGACCTGGAGACCCGTTGGCTGCAGAGGTACCCAATGACGGGATTATTGTGGGTCCACCTACCAGAAATGCTGGAGGTGGGAGCCACCCACATAGCCTAAGACAGGGGCCCTGCCCACTTTTGGTACCAGGCATGGAGACAGGCCACATGACCTATTCTCTCACTTACCATTTATAAAACAAAAAGGGGGAGTTGTCAGGGGCCGTCCCTGAACCTCCTGGGCAGAGAGGTAACAGCAAGAGTCCATACCTGTCCCCCCCCCCCGGCAATCACGCGCCTCACCCGTGACTTCCGGGCTAAGGGTGCAGGAAAGGCTCGTGTACAAGGCACGATACCGCCCTCTGGGAGGTGCTGAGGAAGCCCCAGTGAGAGTAAAACACACCTGGCCACCTGTGATAGGACCAAGCAGATGGTCCGAGTGGGGAGGGAAGGTCCAGAGAGACTCCTGCCCTATTGTCACAGGATACAACCAGCTAAGGGGAGGGGGCTGGGGCGACAGCAGGCTGAGCTCTCCAATCAGGGGCCAGATAGCAAGAACCGGAAGGGATAAGGAATAAAAGGCAACGCCCTGGGTTGCTCAAGGGGGACTGGACTGATGTGAACTACTGAATAAACATCTGCATTGCTCTACCACTCTGGCCAGTGTCTGGTTTTGCCCGTCCTCAGCCCCTGGGGTCGGGACCGGAGACGTCCGAAGCCGCCGTTAGTTAGGTGGAAGCAGAGGTCACGACGTACCCCCTGAGGTCCGGCAGGGACAGAGCGCGGACAGATATTGTAATTGGAAATTTTGTCTTACCTTGGAATAGAAGTGTGAACTTCGACCTGGATATGCAGCACCATTAAACATGGAATTCGTTATTAGAATTGTTGGTAAAACTTTACGGTTAAAAGTGGGACATGCAATGTTAGTGTGTAGTATTAGCGTGAAACATGTTATAGGTACATAGATTTTTGTATTACAATTTCATAGAGTAGTTTGCAAAGGTTGTCTGGTGTTAGAGTAGGTGAAAGGAATTATGAGGTGGATGTCAGTTTTCATTTTGTATTGGCATATGAATATTGAGTTCGCATGTGAAACATGAATTGGCACTTGGTATTTGAAAGTATAATTCCAACTACAAAGATATAATTGGAATGAGGCATAATTTTATTGTAGAATTCACAGGTGAAATTTGCTATAGGGTTTTACAAATTGCACTGCATGAAACTGAGCAGAGTTGGGGTTACAGTTAGAGTCAAGAGTGAGGGCTTCACACGAGCATGTGGTTAATAATCACCCACGACTATGGTCATCACACCTTAAACTCTCTACAAGTATCCTATCAATTTGACTCTTCGATTTTTTCCTGCTTGTGATATCAGTATTTAGCCTTTTCGCCGTTGAGGCTTATAGAAATCCAAGGAAACACATTTTGTCATTTCCCCTAAAGACGCAACTCTGAAGTAATGTACGTAAAGGTTAAATATCCTTATAACTTATCTACAACAGTGAAGTCAATAGAAGCTGTGCTAGAGTACCTGGAACATAATTGCAGGTACACAATTGTCCCTTCCTCCCTTGACCAAATTGGTAAGTGTATATGAAGATGACTCAAGAAATACATTAGATACTAAGTAGATATTACATTGTCAGTACTGACTCCCGAAATTCTCTACAAGTGTCCTGTCAACTTGACTCTTCTATCTTTATCTTGCTTGGAAGGTCATTATGTAGCCTTTTCCCTGTTCAGGCATACAGGAATCTAAATGAAGGTATTTTGGCTATTCCTCCTTAAGAGACAACACTGAAGTAATATATAAATATACATATATATATATGTATACATATATATATACATATATATACATATATATATGTATATATATATATATATATATATATATATATATATATATATATATATATATATATATATTAAGGGTAAAAATCCACATATATACTCGACAGTAGTGAAGTTAGTACAAGCTATGCCAGTGTACCTGGAAGATACATGCAAGTACACTATTGACAATTTCCACATTGGCCTACTTGGAAGGTGTATTTGAAGATAACTCATGAGATACAATGTACACTAAGATATTAAATTGTCACCACTGACACCCTAAACTCTCTACAAGTATCCTATCAACTTGACTCTTCTATCTTTATCCTGCTTGTGATATCAGTATATAGCCATTTCCCTCTTGAGGCCTATGGGGATCTAAATAAAGGTATTTTCAAAGTTCCTATTTAAGAGACACCATTGAAGTCATGTATATAAATGGTAAAAATCCACATATCTTTTCAGCAGCAGTGAAGTCAATACAAGATATGCGAGTGTATCTGGAAGACACTTGCAAGTACACCATCGTCCATTGCTCCTTTGGCCAACATGGAAGGTGTATTTCAAGATAACTCAGGAAATACAATGTACACTAAGAAGATATTACATTGTTAACACTGTCTCCCTAAGCGGTCTGCAAGTCTCATATAAACTTCACTCTTCTGTCTTTTTTCTGCTTGTGATATCAGTATTTTGTTTTTTCCTAGTTGAGGTATATAGCCATTCAAAGGAATGGTGTATGTCACATGGTCTAAAGAGACAACTGTGAAATAATATATTTAAAGGTGAAAATCCACATATCTTTTCTACAGCAGAGAAGTCAGTACAAGCTATGCTAGAATATCTGGAAGATACTTGCAGGTACACAATTGTGCATTCCTCCATTGGCCAACATTGAAGGTGTATTTGGAGGTAACTCAAGATATACAATGTATAATAAGAAGATATCACATTGTCAACCCTGACACCGTAAACTCACTACAACTGCCCTATCAAGCTGACTCTTCTATCTTTATCCTGCTTGTGATATCAGTCCTTAGCCTTTTCCTTGTTGAGACATATAGGAATCAAAATAAAGGCATTTTGGCAGGTCCTCCTTAAGAGACAACACTGAAGGAAATTATGCAAAGGGTGAAAATCCACATATTTTATCGAGAGCAGTGAAAAAAATTTAAGGTATTCTAGTGTACCTGGAAGATATTTGAACGTACACCATCCTCAATTGCTCCATTGGCCTACTTGGAAGGTGTATTTGAAGATAACTCAAGAGATACAGTGTAGACTAAGAAGATATTATATTGTCATCACTGCCACCTAATACTCTCTACAAGTATCCTATCAATTTCACTCTTCGATCTCTTTCCTGCTTGTGATATCAGTATTTATCCTTTTCCCTGTTGAGGCCCATAGAAATCCAAAGAAACGCATTTTGTCACTTCCCCTAAAGAGACAACTATGCAGTAATGTATGTAAAGGGTAAAAATCCATATACCTTATCAACACCAGTGAAGTCAGTAGAAGCTAGGCTAGAGTACCTGGAAAATAATTGCAAGCACAAAATTTTCCCTTCCTCCCTTGACCAAAATGGTAAGTGCATATGAAGATGACTCAAGAAATACATTGGATACTAAGCAGATATTACATTGTCATCACTGACTCCCTAATTTCTCTACAAGTGTCCTGTCAACTTGACTCTTCTATCTTTATCCTGCTTGTGATACCAGTATTTAGCCTTTTCCCTGTTCAGGCATAAAGGAAACTAAATGAAGGCCTTTTGGCAGTTTCTCCTTAAGAGACAACACTGAAGTAAAATGTAAATATTTATATATATACATATATATATACATATATATATATATATATATATATATATATATATATATATATATAATGGGTAAAAATCCACATATATTATCGAGAGCAGTGAAGTCAGTACAAGCTATGCTAGTGTACCTGGAAGATACTTGCAAGTACACTATTGTCAATTTCCGCATTGGCCTACTTGGAAGGTGTATTTGAATATAACTCAAGAGACATAATGTATACTAAGAAGATATTAAATTGTCACCACTGACACCCTAAATTCTCTACAAGTATCATATCAACTTGACTCTTCAATCTTTATCCTGCTTGTTTTATCAGTATATAGCCATTTCCCTGTTGAGGCTTTTGGGAATCTAAATAAAGGCATTTTCACAGTTCCTATTTAAGAGGCAACATTGAAGTCATGTATGTAAAAGGTAAAAATCCGCATATCTTTTCGGCAGCAGTGAAGTCAATACAAGATATGCGAGTGTTTCTGGAAGACCCTTGCAAGTACACCATCATCCATTGCTCCTTTGGCCAACATGAAAGGTGTATTTCAAGATAATTAAGGAAAAACAAATTATACTATGAAGATATTACATTGTCAACACTGTCTCCCTAAGCGGTCTGCAAGTCTCATATCAAGTTCACTCTTCTATCTTTTTCCTGCTTGTATTAGCAGTATTTTGCTTTTTTCTAGTTGAGGTCTATAGCCATTCACAGGAATGGTGTTTGTCACTTCCTCTAAAGAGACAATTGTGAAATAATATATGTAAAGGGTGAAAATCCACATATCTTTTCTACAGCAGTGAATTCAGTGCAAGCTATGTTAGATTATCTGGAAGATACTTGCTAATACACAATTCTCCATTCCTCCATTGGCCAACATGGAAGGTGTATTTGAAGATAACTCAAGAAATACAATGTATAGTAAGAAGATATTACATTGTCAGCCCTGACACCCTAAACTCTCTACAAGTGTCCTACCGACTTGGCTCTTCGATCTTTACCCTGCCTGTGATATCAGTATATAGCCTTTTCCCTGTTCAGGCATATAGGAATCTAAATGAAGGCATTTTGGTAGTTTCTCCTTAAGAGACAACACTGAAGTAATATGTAAATATATATATATATATATATATATATATATATATACATATATATATATATATACATATATTTAAAGTGTAAAAATCCCCATGTATTATCTACAGCAGTGAACTCAGTACAAGCTATGCTAGTGTACCTGGAAGATACTAGCAAGAACGCTATTGTCTGTTTCTCCATTGGCCTACTTGGAAGGTGAATTTGAAGATAACTAAAGAGATACAATGTATACCAAGAAGATATTAAATTTTTACCACTGACACCCTAAACTCTCCACAATTCTTATATCAACTTGACTCTTCTTTCTTTTTCCTGCATGTGATATCAGTTTTTTGCCTTTTCCTAATTCAGGCCTATACCCATCCAAAGAAATGGTGTTTGTCACTTCCTCTAAAGAGACAATTGTGAAATAATATATGTAAAGGGTGAAAATCCACATATGTTTTCTGCAGCAGTGAATTCACTACAAGCTATGCTAGAGTATATGGAAGATACTTGCTAGTACACAAATGTCCATTCCTCCATTGGCCAACATGGAAATTTTATTTGAAGATAACTCAAGAAATACAATGTATAGTAAGAAGATATTACATTGTTAGCCCTGACACCCTAAACTCTCTACAAGTGTCCTACCTACTTGGCTCTTCTATCTTTTTCCTGCCTGTGATATCAGTATATAGCCTTTTCCCTGTTGAAGCCTATAGAAATCTAAAGAAACGCATTTTTTCTCTTCCCCTAAAGAGACAACTCTAAAGTAATGTCTGTAAAGGCTAAAAATCGATATACCTTATCTACAACAGTGAAATCAGTACAAGCTGTGCTAGAGTACCTGGAACATAATTGCAAGTACACAATTGTCCCTTATTCCCTTGACCAAAACGGTAAGTGTATATGAAGTTGCCTCAAGAAATACATTGGATACTAAGTAGATATTACATTGTCAGCACTGACTCCCTAAATTCTCTACCAGTGACCTGTCAACTTTACTGTTCTATCTTTATCCTGCTTGTGATATCAGTATTTAGCCTTTTCCCTGTTCAGGCATATAGGAATCTAAATGAAGGCATTTTGGCAGTTCCTCCATAAGAGACAACAGTGAAGTAATATGTAAATATACATATACATATATATGTATATGTATATATATATATATATATATATATATACATATATATAAAGGGTGAAAATCCACATATATTATCTACAGCAGTGAAGTCAGTACAAGTTATGCTAGTGTACTTGGAAAATACTTGGAAGCACACTATTGTCAATTTCTCCATTGGCCTACTTGGAAGGTGTATTTGAAGATAACTGAAGAGCTACAGTGTATACTAAGAAGATATTAAATTGTCACCACTGACACCCTAATGTCTCTACAAGGGTCCTCTCAAGTTGACTCATCTATTTTTATCTTGCTTGTGATATCAGTATTTAGCCTTTTCCCTGTTGAGGCATATAGGAATGTAAATAAAGGCATTTTGGCAGTTCCTCCTTAAGAGAAAACACTGAAGTAAGGTATATAAAGGGTGAAAATCCACATATTTTATTGAGAACAGTGAAAACAATGCAAGGTATACTAGTGTACCTGGAAGATACTTGAAAGTACACCATTGTCAATTGCTCCATTGGACTACTTGGAAGGTGTATTTGAAGATAATTCAAGAGATGCAATGTATACTAAGAAGATATTATATTGTCATCACTGACACCTTAAATTCTCTACAAGTATGCTATCAATATGACTCTTCGATCTTTTTCCTGCTTGTGATATCAGCATTTAGCCTTTTCCCTGTTGAGGCCAATAGAAATCTAAACAAACGCATTTTTTCACTTCCCCTAAAGAGACAACTCTAAAGTAATGTCTGTAAAGGCTAAAAATCCATATACCTTATCTACAACAGTGAAGTCAGTACAAGCTGTGCTAGAGTACCTGGAACATAATTGCAAGTACACAATTGTCCCTTATTCCCTTGACCAAAACGGTAAGTGTATATGAAGTTGCCTCAAGAAATACATTGGATACTAAGTAGATATTACATTGTCAGCACTGACTCCCTAAATTCTCTACCAGTGACCTGTCAACTTTACTGTTCTATCTTTATCCTGCTTGTGATATCAGTATTTAGCCTTTTCCCTGTTCAGGCATATAGGAATCTAAATGAAGGCATTTTGGCAGTTCCTCCATAAGAGACAACAGTGAAGTAATATGTAAATATACATATACATATATATGTATATATATATATATATATATATATATATATATATATAAACGGTAAAAATTCACATATATTATCTACAGCAGTGAAGTCAGTACAAGTTATGCTAGTGTACCTGGAAGATACTTGCAAGTTCACTACTGTCAATTTCTCCATTGGCCAACATGGAAGGTGTATTTGAAGATAACTGAAGAGCTACAGTGTATACTAAGAAGATATTAAATTGTCACCACTGACACCCTAATGTCTCTACAAGTGTCCTCTCAAGTTGACTCATCTATTTTTATCTTGCTTGTGATATCAGTATTTAGCCTTTTCCCTGTTGAGGCAATAGGAATGTAAATAAAGGCATTTTGGCAGTTCCTCCTTAAGAGAAAACACTGAAGTAAGGTATATAAAGGGTGAAAATCCACATATTTTAGTGAGAACAGTGAAAACAATGCAAGGTATACTAGTGTACCTGGAAGATACTTGAAAGTACACCATTGTCAATTGCTCCATTGGACTACTTGGAAGGTGTATTTGAAGATAATTCAAGAGATGCAATGTATACTAAGAAGATATTATATTGTCATCACTGACACCTTAAATTCTCTACAAGTATGCTATCAATATGACTCTTCGATCTTTTTCCTGCTTGTGATATCAGCATTTAGCCTTTTCCCTGTTGAGGCCAATAGAAATCTAAACAAACGCATTTTTTCACTTCCCCTAAAGAGACAACTCTAAAGTAATGTCTGTAAAGGCTAAAAATCCATATACCTTATCTACAACAGTGCAGTAAGTACAAGTTGTGCTAGAGTACCTGGAACATAATTGCAAGTACACAATTGTCCCTTCCTCCCTTGACGAAAACGGTAAGTTTATATATAGATGCCTGAAAAAATACATTGGATACGAAGTAGATATTACATTGTCAACATTGACTCCCTAAATTCTCTACAAGTGACCTGTCAACTTGACTCTTCTATCTTTGTCCGGCTTGTGATATCAGTATTTGGCCTTTTCCCTGTTCAGGCATATAGGAATCTAAATGAAGGCATTTTGGCAGTTCCTCCATAAGAGACAACACTGAAATAATATGTAAATATACATATACATATATATATATATATATATATATATATATATATATATATATATATATATATATATATATATAAAGGGTGAATATCCACATATATTATCTACAGCAGTGAAGTCAGTACAAGTTATGCTAGTGAACCTGGCAGATACTTGCAAGTACACTATTGTCAATTTCTCCATTGGCCTACTTGGAAGGTGTATTTGAAGATAACTCAAGAGATACAACGTATTCTAAGAAGATGCTAAATTGTCACCACTGACACCCTAAACTCTCTACAAGTCTCATATCAACTTGACTCTTCTGTCTTTTCCCTGCTTGTGATATCAGTATTTTGCCTTTTCCTAGTTGAGGCCTATAGCCATCCAAAGAAATGGTGTTTGTCACTTCCACTAAAGACACAATTATGAAATAATATATGTAAAGGGTGAAAATCCACATATCTTTTCTACAGCACTTAATTCAGTGCAAGCTGTGCTAGAGTATCTGGAAGATACTTGCTAGTACACAATTGTCTTTCCTCCATTGGCCAACACGGAAGGTGTATTTGAAGATAACTCAAGAAATACAATGTATAGTAAGAAGATATTACATTGACAGCCCTGACACCCTAAACTCTCTACAAGTGTCCCATGAAGTTCAGTCTTCTATCTTTATCCTGCCTGTGATATCAGTATTTAGCCTTTTCCCTGTTGAGGCCTATAGACATCCAAAGAAAAGCATTTTTTCACTTCCGCTAAAGAGACAGCTCTGAAGTAATGTCTGTAAAGTCTAAAATCCGTATACCTTATCTGCAGTAGTGAAGTCAGTACAATGTGTGAGAGAGTACCTGGAACATAATTAGAAGTACACAATTGTCCTTCCTCCCTTGACCAAAATGCTAAATGTATATGAAGATGACTCAAGAAATACATTGGATACGAAGAAGATATTACATTGTCCGCACTGACTCCCTAAATTTTCTACAAGTGACCTGTCGACTTGACTCTTCTGTCTTTGTCCTTCCTGTGATATCAGTATTTAGCCTTTTCCCTGTTCAGGCAAACGGGAATCTAAATGAAGGCATTTTGACTTTGAAGTCGTGTATTTAAAACTTAAAAATCCGCATATATTATCTACCGCAGTGAAGTCAGTACAACCTATGCTAGTGTACCTGCAGGATACTTGCAAGTACCCTATTGTCAATTTC
>JAJHZJ010000079.1:0-66459 GCA_023548195.1 Bettongia penicillata ogilbyi | reverse complement strand
CAAAAAGCATTCTTGGAAGAACTCACAAAGACTTTTAGAAGACAATAAGAGAAGTTGGACAAAAATTGGGAAAATAAACCAGAGGTATGCAAGAGAGAGACAACAGCTTTGAAAAGGAAGAAGAAAAATTTATTGAAGAAAAGAAGTCATCAAAAAATACAATGGACCAAAGGGAAAAAGAAATACACTGAAAAAAGCAACTCTTTAAAAAATAGAATTGGGCAGATGGAAATGAGGTACAAAAGCTAACTGAAGAAAACAATTCTGTAAAAATTAGAATTGGTCAAGCAGAAGGCAATGACTCAGTGAGACACCAAAAATTAGTCAAACTTTAAAGAATCAAGAAATAGAAGAAAATATTAATACATCATTGGAAAAACAACTGACCTACAAAATAGATACAGAAAAAAAAATAATTTAACAATTATTAGACTACCAGAAAGCTAAGAGTAAAAAAAAGTAGCCTAGGAAGCATTGTTCAAAAAATTTTCAAGGAAAAATTCCTTGATGTCCTAGAACCAGAGGGTAAAATAGTCATTGAAAGAATCCATTGATCACCCCCTGAAAGAAATCTGAAAATGAAAACTGCAAGGAATACTTAGCCAAATTCCAGAATAATCAAGTCAGGAAACAAATGCTGCAAGCAGTCAGAAAGAGACAATTTAAATATCATTGAACCTCAGTCAGTATTATTCAGGACTTAGCCATTTCTACATTAAAGAATCAGGGGTTTGGAATTTGATATTCTAAAAGCAAAGGAGCTCTGATAACAAGGAATAATGAACCACCCAGAAAAATTAGGCATAATCTTTCAAAGGAATAAAATGAATATTCAAGATTCTAAGTTGACTTTGCTCTAGTGATTAAAAAAAACTTAAGGGGTGAAAAATGAATGTTCTAGGAGACAAAGAAAATGAGAAGCAGAATAGGATAAATTACATCACATAAAGAGGAATAAAGGCCTATTATAGCAGAGGGAAAAAGGGAAGGAAATGAGCATTGTTTAACCTTACTTTCATTGGATTTGGTTGAAAGAGGGAATAACACATTCAGTTGGTTATGGAAATTTATCTTTCCCTAAGGGAAATGATAGAGGAAAGTGAAAAGAGTGGATAAAAGTGGAAAAAGTGGATAAAAGGGAGGGCAGATTAAGGGAGGTGGTGAATAGAAGCCAACAAAAGTTGATGAGGAAGGAAAGGGAAAAGGATAGAGAGAAGTATAAACAGGTGGAGAAATAGGATAGTGGGAAAGGTATAGTTAGTAATTGTGACTGAATGTGAATGGGAAGAACTTTCCCATAAAATGAAAGTGGATAGCAAAGTAGATTAAAAACAATAACTCTGCATATATGTTATTGACAAGAAACATACTTGAAGCAGAGGGACTGGAATATGATATATTATGCTTCAATTGACATAAAAAGCAAAACCAACAAAACACAACAAGAACAAAAAACAAACAAACAAAAAACAGAGGTAGCAGTCCTGTTCTCAGAGAAAATAAAAGTCAAAGTAGATCTAATTAAGAGAGATAATAATGAAGGAGATTACATCTTACTAAAAGGGACCTTGGACAGAGAAGGGATATCAATGCTAAACATATATGCATTACAAGGCATATCATCCAATTATTAGACAAGAAGATGAGTGAGTTAAAGGAAAAAAAATGGGCAGTAAAATTATACTCAGGAGGTGGGGGAACTACAACCTCCGTCTCTCAGAACTAGATAGAGCAGGTCACATAATGCAAAAACAAAAGAAATTAAGGAGATAAGTTCAATGATAGAAAAGTTGGTGTAGTGGACCTCTGGAGAAAATTGACTGGAGATAGAAAGGAATATACCGCTTTCTCGTGATACATTTGCAAAAACTACGTACTAGGGTGAAAAGCAAAACAAAATAAAAAACAAAAATCCCTCACAATGACATGCAGAAAGGCAGAAATATTAAATGGATATTTTTCAGATGATGATACAATAAAATTTACACACAAAAAAGGCCCATGGAGAGATAGACTAAGATTAATTGTAAAATAAACAATCTAATCCTAAAGAATGAGTAGAAAAAAATAGATCATAGTAACAATCAATATCTTCATCTAAGAGAATGAGAATGATGAGACAACATGACAAACCTTATGGGATGAGGTGAAAGCAATTCTTAGGGGAAATATAGTTTTCCTTAAAATAATAATTATCATATCTAAAACCATTAGCAAACTTTATATATAATGAGGATAAGTCAAAAACATTCCAAATAAGTGGTGAAACAAGGACTTTCCTTATCACCACTGTTATTTAATATTTTTACTAGAAGTGTTAGCTTTATGATAAGAGGAATAAAATAAATTAAAAGAATTCGAATAAGCAACAAGGAAACAAAAATCTTATTTTTTTGCAGATGATATGATGGTATTGAAGCAGAGAGAATTCTAGAAAATCATCAAAAATGCTTAAAATAATGAAGAACTTTATCAAAGTTGCAGGATCTAAAACAAACTCTGATAAATCATTGGTATTTCTCTTCATTGCTAACAAAGTCCAGAAGTAAGAGACAGAAAAGAAATAGTAGTAGAAAATATAAAATATTTGGGAGTCTGCCAATACAAACTCATGAACTATGTGAACACAATTTAAAACGCAATTTTTCCACAATAAAGTAAGTTCTAAGTAGTTGGAAAAAGTCAGTTGTTAATGGATAGACCAAGCTAACACAATAAAATGACAATTATACTTAAATTAATTCACTTATTCAGTACCATAACAAAGTATCAAAAATGTATTTAACAGAGCTAGACAATATAAAAGCAAACTTCATTTGGAAGAACAAAAGGCCAAGAAAATCAATGGAATTATTGAAAAGAAATGCAAGAGATTGTGGCCTAGCCAAAACAGATCTAAAATTGCTTTATAAAGAAGTAATTATTGAAACTACGTGGTACTGATGAAGAAATAAAGTGATGGATTAGTGGAATAGGTTAGGTACCCCCAACAATTGTAAACTACTGTTTGAAAACCACCTTCTGCATTAAGAAATCGTTATTTGACAAAAACTACTGGGAAAACTCGAAAATAGTGGGACAGAAACTAGGCATAGACCAACATCTCACACCACATACCAAGATAAGTTCAAATAGGTAGATGATTAAGGTATAGAGGGTGATAGCGTAAACACATTAGGAAAACAAGGAATAGTTTTCCTGTCAGATCTATGGAGAAGGGAAGAATTTATGATTGAATGTGATCAGAAACATTTTGAAATACAAAATGGATAATTTTGATTACATTCAATTTTAAAAAGTTTTAGTACAAGCAAAATTGATTCAACCAAGATTAGAAGGAAAGCAGAAAGGTGGGAAACAGCTTTTATAACTAGTGTTTCTGAGAAAGGCCCCACTTCTAAAATATGTAGAACTGAATCAAATTCATCACTAGCCTTTTCCCAATTTATAAGTATTCAAAGGATATAAACAAGCAGTGTTCAGAAAAAGAAATTAAAAGTAAATGGAGTCATGTGAAAAAATATTCTAAATCATTATTGATTAGAGAAATGCAAGTTGAAACAGTTCTGAGGTATAACCTCATACCTATCAGATTGGTTACTATGACAAAAAAGGAAAATGACAAATGTTGAAGAAGATATGGGGAAATTATAACACATTGCTTTGATGGTCTAGTTTTGAGAAGATCCAACCATTCTGCAGAGCAATTTGCAACTATATCTAAAGGCATATCATGAAAATCATGAAAAATAGTTCTTTTCAGTAAATGAAACATTTTCTAATGTGAAATAAATCCCTTTCCTTGGGGGAAAAAATGATCCTGTTTTTGAGGAAAAAATACTTTCTGGTAGAGAGCTTAATTTAAAAAATATGTTGGCAGAAATGGTGAAAACTTTTCTTATTTTAGTGGTATTTACATATTAAAAAATTCAAAAGATTTTTAGTTCCAATTTTTTTTCTTCCTTTCTCCTCTCTCCTTTCTCCCATCCACAAGATGACAAACAATCTGATATGGGTTATAAATGTGCAATCCTATAAACTATATTTCCACATTGATCTTGTTGTGAAAGAACAATCAAAACAAAAGTGAAAAAAAAAACCAAGATAATAAAAAGAACAAAACAGAGGAAAATAGTATGCTTCAATCCATAGTTTTTTTTTTTTTTTTCTAAAAGTGGGTAGTATTTTTCATTATGAGTCTTTTGGATTTGTCTTAGACTGCCAAGAAGGACAAAATCTATCAAAGTTGACCATCACACAATATTGCTATTATTCTATAAAATATTCTTCTGGTTCTGCTCACTCAGCATGAGTTCACACAAGTCTTTAAAGTTTTTTTTCTGAAGGCTATCTGCTCATCAGTTCTTACAGCATAATAAGGTTCCATTATATTTACAAATCACAACTTGTTCAGTCATTCACCAATTGGTGAGCAGCCCCTAAATTTCCACTTCTTTGCCACCACAAAAATAGGTGCTTATAAATATTTTTGGACAAGTGTGCCCTTTTCCCTTTTTTATGATATAGACCTAGTAGTGGTATTGCTGGATAAATTAGTATGCACACTTTTATAGCCTTTTGAGCATAGTTTCAAATTATTTTCCAGAATTTTTGATCAGCTCACAACTCCACCAATGTGTTAGTGAAGGTGTTTTCCCACATCTTCTACAATATCCATCATTTCCCTGTTTTGCCATATTAGTCAATCTGATACATATGAGGTGGTACCTCAGAACTAGTTAAATTTGTATTTCTCTGATTAATAGTGATTTAGAGCATTTTTCATATGACTAGAGGTAACTTTAATCATTTCCTCTGAAAATTTGCAGTTCATATCTATTGACCATTTATACATTAGGAAAGGCTTGTTTTCTCATAAATTTGAATCAATTCTCTATATATTTTAGAAATTAAACCTTTATCAAAAACATTGAATCTAAAAATGTTTCCCAGTTCTCTGCCTTCCTTCTATCCTTGGTTGCATTGTCTTGCTGTGCAAAATGTTTTTAATTTAGTGTAATCAAAATTATCCATTTTGCATATCATAATGATCTCTTGTTTGATCATAAATTCTTCCATTCTCCATAGGTCTGACAAGTAAACTGCTCTCCTGATTTACTGATGATATTACTTTTTATATCTACTTGATATACCAATTTTGACCCTAACTTAGCATAACAGTGTAAATGTTGGCCTATGCCTACTTTCAGCCATACTGTTTTTCAGTTTTTCCAGCAATTTTTCTCAAATAGTAAGCTATTATTCTAGAAGCCATAGTCTTTGTGTTTATCAAACAGTAGACTATTATACTTATTGACTAATGTGCTTTGTTCACCTAATTTGTTCAACTGATTAACCACTCTATGTCTTAAGCAGTTCCAAATAATTTTGATTTTTGTCACTTTTAAATAAAGTTTTAAATCTAGTAAGTCCAGGCCATCTTCCTTCTCATTTTTTCATTAATTTCCTTGATATGATTGAGGTTTTTTTTCCTGTAGATAAATATTATTTTTTCTTGCTCTTTAAAACATTATATTGTTATAATTTGTTATTCATATTAGTGCCTCGAAAATATTTTTCCTCTTTTAAAACTACATTTTACTCATGTAGTTTTTCATTGTCTTAAATTACTCCTTTATCCCTCCTATTTTCCTCCCAGAGAGCCATATGATAGAATAAGGAATAAAAGGAATCAATATAATAAAAATAATTAATCAATTATTAATTAATCACTTAGCAGGAGTTAATAATATATTGGTTAATAATATATCAAAAATCTGATAATATATTCCATATTCCATGTTTTTAGACTCCTTCCTCCCAACCTATGCAAAGTATTGAGGGAAGGTTAGATGTTTTATTTTAGCTATTTATCACTTATTAAATACATGGAACAGCATGGAGCCAGAGAGAAGTCCTAGGTGTCAGGAAAACCTAGGGTTTAAGTCCTCTTTCTGTCACATTATATAAAACTGTGTGACTGTGGTAAATCATTAAACTTCTTAGTTCCCATTAGCTCTCTAAAAGTTGTTTATTGCACATGAGCTGATGATCTGGATTGACAGAGAGCGTTTCTACCCTGTGAGTTACGTAAACAGATAAAAATCACAGGTTTGTCTTGCACTTCAAAAAAAAAATAATCACATTTACACATAGCAAACACCAATCGATTATTTTACATTGGTGCTGAACTGTTACTGAATGTGTTCACTCTTTTATGTTTTAATGCTTTCACCCTTCCACATAAAACCACATTTATGGTAGGTATTATTTGATTTATCGTTTTTGGAAATATTTTTGGACAGGTTCATTTGAAAACATTTTGTAGTAGTAATTTTTCATTTCTCTGGATATTCTGAATGGATGTTGTACCATGTTTAAGTCAGCATAGTCTAATACTTGTAGTAAAGAATTCTAAACTCTATTGGAAGAAAATAGCTACAATGAATAATTAGTTTCTGAGGCAATCTTAGAACATCAAACTTAGGTATATTGGCTAAGCAATGTCATATTGCCATATGGCACAAGAGGGCACCAGAGAGAAAAATAGGTGCCATAGATAGCCCTGAGAAAAGCTACAAAAGATGAAAATATGATTATAAACTCTAGAATAGTTAATAGATTAGTACATGGTAACAATTTTTGCCAGTTGCCCTTTCTTGTTTAAATACCAACTCTGGGAGGGGAGGATGAATTCCCAAATAGAAATCATGCCAAAGTAGCCTGGATTCAAATGAAAAACCACAAAATATTTTAGTGCCAATGTACAAATAAAACATTATGAAGTTTTAGTGTGGTAAAGAAATATGTATAAAACTATAAAAAGACTCTGAAATGGAAAATGTCTTGACCTTTCAAATCCTACAATCTCTTTGTTGATGTTTTCTTCTTTTTCTGATGAGATTTTTAGTCATGAGATCAATGCACTTGCTTTATCTCTGAGCCAGATATTGTCACATTCTTGTAAACTAGAGAATGACCAATATAACACAATGGGAGGTGTGACCTTTGAATATTCATTGTTTTACAGTCTATTGAACTTAAAAAGAAATAAAGATACAATTTCCCTCACTTCACTTAGAATTCAGATGATTATTTTTTAGTACAATTACATCCAATGTAGAAAGAAATCATCAAAAAGATCTTATCCTAGAAGATATGAAGAAACACTTCCTGGTAATAAAAATTTAAACTATACACAATCATATGAAAAATGACTCCACTAAAAGTAAAACAATGACCTAATACATTATTTGTCAAACTATGAATTGGTCTAACTCTTCTGGATAGCAATTTATAGTAATTCCAAAAGGGAATAGCTATAAAGTCCATACACTATCCTCAAAGTCCAATGTTAGTAACATACCTCAACATCACTGACAAAAGTGAAGCCCCAATATATATATATATATATATATATATATATATATAAAGCTAGTTAAACCACAACTGTTTGTGATAGCAAAAATCACAAAAAACAAACAAAAAGCCCTAAAAGAACCTGATAGGAGGGGAAGAATTAGATGTCCATTTAAATAGGGAATGGCTAGGCAAACAGTAGTTCATGAATGTAATAAAATAATAAGAAAAAAATGACTATACTGAATACATAGAGATATGGAAAGACTGATAAAAAAGAAGTAAGTGGAACCAGGAAATATATATATATATATGTGTGTGTGTGTGTGTGTTCACTGTTTGAAGACAGTTGTATGGACTCCACTTTTCTTAAGGAGAGAACAAGAAGAAATATACTTGCCTTGCAGAAAAAAACAGCATGCATTTAAATTAAAAAGTTTTAGTATATGTCACTGTGATAAATGAAATGTGGTGGAGAGCACAAGGTGAAGAGTGGATGTTAAAATTTTCCAGATGTTTCTATTTGTAAATACTATTGTGATAATAGCATCAATTCAAGACAGTTGCAAAACCTCCTGGAAGAGTTCCATAGTGACTCAGAAGAAACTGATGTGATCCGTTACACAGTAGTGGTGCATTGACAGAGAATGTCTTGTCCAGAAACTGAAATATGAATTCAGACAGACTACAGAGCTTGTCCTTTGATAGGAATGTATGGAAAAGATAGTTAAAATGGACAGGGGTCACAGGTCAAAGAAGAAAACTTGTAAACATTGAGACAGAAATGATTCAAGTACAAAAGAATCAGTCAGGAACTCAAAATGCTAAGGTGTGAATGTGATCACAATGAAAAAAAATGAAATGTGGCATTTCAAAGAACAAAAAATAAAGGACAACTCCTGAGTATACTCTAGAAGGAAATTTATATACTTAGTATATTAAATAATTTTCTTGTGCTACTAATGAAAAGACAAGTGCAAAGCAGAAAGGTTGGAATGTAGCAACAAGAAAGAAGGAAAACCCAGAAAATTAAAACATTTAAACAGTAGGAATTTACTAAACTTTGATGGACTACTACCCTTAAATAAAGAATTGCCCCTCAGAATTTCCTGAATTAGATAGAGAAATGTGACAAACAAACACAGAGCCAGATGGTGCTGTCTGTGTGTGTGAGTGTGTGTGTATGTGTGTCTGCGTGTGTAAAGTCCTTCATCCCTCCCTCCCACCCTGCTTTCTTTCCTTCCTTTGAACCCTTGTTTTCCTTCCTTCCTTCCTTCTTTCCTTCCTTCCTTCCTTCCTTCCTTCCTTCCTTCCTTCCTTCCTTTCTTCCTTCCTTCCTTCCTTCCTTCCTTCCTTCCTTCCTTCCTTCCTTCCTTCCTTCCTTCCTTCCTTCCTTCCTTCCTTCCTTTCTTCCTTCCTTCCTTCCTTCCTTCCTTCCTTCCTTCCTTCCTTCCTTCCTTCCTTCCTTCCTTCCTTCCTTCCTTCCTTCCTTCTTTCTTCCTTTCTTCCTTTCTTTCCTTTTTCTTTTTTTTTGGTCAGGACCTTTTTCTCTTATTCTTATTTCTGACAGGATTTTTTTTCAGTCATATCAACCTTTATGTCCAAATCATGTACCTGTTTTCAACTTATCTTCGTATGTAGTATTATATATTTATGCCTAGTTTCTGTTAAATTACTTTCTAGTTTTCCCAGCAATTTTTATGAAATAGTGAGTTCTTGTACCAAAAAGTTATGTTGTTCCATCCTTGCTTTCTTGTGTGCCTTCCTTTATATTACATGTGAGGCTGTAGACCTTTTGCAAGATTAAGCTGATGAATTTGAGGACATTATAATAGTAAGGCTAAGTGCTACCTTTGCATATGAGTCACCATTTGTACCTGAGGCAATTTGGATACTGTTTTCTTAGCATGACCCCAAGCTTATGATTCTACCAATATAGTTGAAGAACTCAAGTTCATGAGCATCATTTATTCATGTAAAAGCCCAGTTTTTGTCATCTTTACTGTCTACTTTTCAAACTACAAGCAGGAAGTTGATTCATGTTAGACATATGAGCTACTGGAATTGCCCTTTCCTCTCCCTCTCCCTAAGACATAGCCCAGGTAACAAACAGCACTTCCCTACTTGCAGTAAGAAACAAGTGAAGAGGTAGTGAATTCTAAGCAGCTTGTGTAAAGACACAGCAATAGAAACTGAAGTGTCTGCCCTGAAAGATAAACTGAAGAAAATAATGACATATTTGTTTATCATTTAACTTTTCTGCTATTAAACTGGCATCTCATTTTAAACACCTAGACAACTATAAATATGCAAAGGTAACCCACTTGTTTTAGACAAATGTGTCACCTTTAGTCTTACTCCATCTTAATGAAAAAGATTAATAGTCTTACACTTTTTGACATGAGTCCTTGAAAGGGGAAATTTTATGATGTTTTGCTTATTGCTAATAAAGAATTTTCTTGGGGGAGGGGCAGAGCCAAGATGGCACAGTAGAGGGATGGATTTGCTGTAGATCTCCCCCCAAAGCCCATAAAATAGCTGTAAAAATTATTATAAACAAATTCTAGAGCATCAGAAGCCACAAAAAAAGCAGAGAGAAAATTTCCAGCTCAAGACAGCCTAGAAAACCTACAGGAAAGGTCTATTGCATCAGACTCAAAGCAGAGGGAAGCCCACGGAGCTCAGTTCAGCTTTGGCCCACTCAGTGTGGTAGGAAAAGGACTGGAGTAAGCTTCAGGGTGTGGCATCCCGAGTAACAGCAGTGATTTCCATATTCCTCAACCCACAAACGCCAGAGACAACTTCAGTGAGTTGTGAGGTCAGTGAAAAAGGTCTTTTCCTGGGTGAGAAAGGAGTAGGGTCCTTCCCTAGCCACAGCCCCAAGTGGCTGCAGCGACCATTTTTTGGAGCCCTTAGCTTAATGATCCTGGGAGAATCAAGTAGTTGATCTGAATCTCAGACCTGAGTGGCTACCCTGGGGTGATGAAGAGCACTGCCATGGTGGAGTGGTTGTAGAGAGAGAACTTTATTCACAGATGGATAGAAAATCTTGTGGTTGCTTTCAGAGCAGGGCATAGGCCAGGAGAGAGGTAAACACCTCTTCCTTGACTGTGGCACTTTGGAGGAACTGAGAACTTGCAGGTCCCTAGAGTATACCTTCCACTTGAAAAAGGACTCAAAAGTCAAGTAACTGGCTGGGAAAATGCCCAAGAAAGGGAATAAAGTAAGAATATAGAAGCTTTCTTGGTGATCAGGCATTTTCCTCCATCCTTTCAGATGAAGAAGAACAAAGTATACCATTAGAGGAAGATATCAAAGTAAAGGCTTCTTCATCCAAAACCTCCAAAATAAATTTGCAATGGTCTCAGGACATGGCAGAGCTCAAAAGAGATTTTGAAAATCAAATAAAAGAAGTAGAGGAAAAATTGGGAAGAGCAATGAGAGCGATGCAAGAAAATCATGACAGCTTGCTAAAGGGGACCCATAAATGCTGGACAGAATAATCACTTTAAAAATAGACTTGCCCAAATGGCAGAAGAGACCCAAAAAGCCAGTGAGGAAGAAAATGCTTTAAAAAGCAGAACTAGCCAAAAGGAAAAGGAAGTTCAAAAGCTCACTACAGAAAATAGTTCTTTAAAAATTATAATGGAGGGGGGAGGAGCCAAGGTAGTGGAGTAGAAAGATTCACATATGCTAGCCCCTAACCCACAGCCCATAAATTACCTGTAAGGAGGAACTCCCAATGGGTTCTGGAGCAGCAGAGGTCGCACGGCAATGGAGGGGAGGAGATTTCTGTTCCAGAGAGACCTGAAAGGCCAACACCAGGGATCTGTCATGCACAGGACCCGGAGCAGAGGCCAGCACTGCCTTGGATGTGTGGCACCGAGAGGAGAAGATCCGAACACGCTTCAGGGACAGAATATCCAGCCGCCGCAAAGGTCCATCCACCCACAGACAACAGAAGTTAGTGAGAGAGCCTGTTTGGCTTGCCAAGAGGGGAGACGGGTGTCCCCACAACGCAGGCCCCCTTGGGAGGCAGCAGCAGAGGCAGCAGCGGACAGGAGCTCCCAAAGCAGACAGGAGCTCGGATTCGTTGTTGAAGATCTCCTCACAAACCACCTGTGGGAACTGAGCCTGGGAGGCGACCCTGCCCCCAACCTGAGCACCAGAACTTAAGTTCACACTGGATAGCGGCCCTGTCCCCGCTGAAATTCCTCAGACTGGGAAGCACCATTTGAATCCAAGACCCCAAACACTAGCTGGGCTGATTGGGAGGTGAGTTGGGTGTGGAAAGGAATCTCATAAGTCAAGTAACTGGCTGGGAAAATGCCCAGAAAAGGGAAAAAATAATTAGACCATAGAAGGTTACTTTCTTGGTGAAGAAATATCACCTCCTTTCTTTTCAGATGAGGAAAAACAATGCTTACAACTTGGGAAAGGCATAGAAGTCAAGGCTGCTGTATCCCAAATATCTAAAATGAATATTGAATTGGCTCAGGCCATGGAAGAGCTCAAAAAGGATTTTGAAAATCAAGTGAAAGAGGTAGAGGAAAAACTGGGAAGAGAAAATGAGAGAGATGCAAGAAAAGCATGAAAAACGGGTCAACACTTTGCTAAAAGAGACCCCCAAAATGCTGAAGAAAATAACACCTTCAAGAATAGGCTAACTCAATTGGCAAAAGAGGTTAAAAAAGCCAATGAGGAGAAGAATGTTTAAAAAGCTGAATCAGCCAAATGGAAAAGGAGGTCTAAAAGTTCATTGAAGATAATAGTTATTTCAAAAATAGAATGGAACAGATGGAGGCTCATGACTTTATGAGAAACCAAGAAATCACCAGTCAAAACCAAAAGAATGAAAAAATGGAAGATAATGTGAAATATCTCATTGGAAAAAACAACTGACCTGGAAAATAGATCCAGGAGAGACAATTTAAAAAATTATGGGGCTATCTGAAAGTCATGATCAAAAAAAGAGCCTAGACATCATCTTTTATGAAATTATCAAGGAAAACTGCCCTGATATTCTAGAACCAGAGGGCAAGATAAGTATTCAAGGAATCCATCGATCACCGCCTGAAAGAGATCCAAAAAGAGAAACTCCTAGGAACGTTGTGGCCAAATTCCAGAATTCCCAGGTCAAAGAGAAAATATAGCAAGCAGCTAGAAAGAAACAATTCCAGTATTGTGGAAATAAAATCAGGATAACACAAGATCTAGCAATTTCTACCTTAAGGGGTCGAAGGGTGTGTAATACGATGTTCCAGAAGTCAAAGGAACTAGGACTAAAACCAAGAATCACCTACCCAGCAAAACTGAGTATAATACTTCAGGGGAAAAAATAGTCTTTCAACGAAATAGAGGACTTTCAAGCATTCTTGATGAAAAGACCAGAGCTGAAAAGAAAATTTGACTTTCAAACACAAGAATGAAAAGAAACATGAAAAGGTAAACAGCAATGAGAAGTCAGAAGGGACTTACTAAAGTTGAACTGTTTACATTCCTACATGGAAAGACAATATTTGTAACTCTTGAAACTTATCAGTATCTGTGTGGTGGGAAGGATTACACACACCCACACCCACCCACACACACACAAACACCCACACCACACACACACACACACACATGCACATACACACACACAAACACACACAGAGACAGAGAGCAGAGAGTGAATTGAATAGGATGGGATCATATCTTAAAAAAAATGAAGTTAAGCAGTGAGATAGAAATGTATTGGGGGGAGAGAGGGAGAAATGTAATGGGACAAATTATCCCTCATACAAGAGGCAGGCAGGAGGACTTTTTAGTGGAGGGAAAAAGAGGGGAGCTGAGAGAAAAACAAGAAGTTTACTCTCATCACATTCGACTAAAGAAAGGAATAAAATGCACATTCATTTTGGTATGAAAAACCAATCTTACAATACAGGAAAGAGGGGGAGAATGGGACAAGCAGGTTCGGGGGGGATGATGGAAGGGAGGGAAGTGGAAGGAGGGAGCAATTTGAAATCAATACTGCTGGGGAGGGACAGGATCCAAAGAGAGAATAGAAGCAATGGGGTGCAGGATAGGAGGGAGGGAAATATAGTTAGTCTTACACAACACGACTATTATGGAAGTCATTTGCAAAACTACACAGATATGGCCTATATTGAATTGCCTGCTTTCCCAAAGGAAATGGATGGGGAGGGAGGGATGAGGAAAAGTTGGAATTCAAAGTTTTAGGAATAACTGTTGAGTATTTTTCGTGCTACTAGGAAATAAGAAATATAGGTAATGAGGAACAGAAAGTTATCTGGCCCTACTGGGCAAAAGAGAAGATGGGGACAAGGGAAGGTAAGGAGGATAGAAGAGAGGGCAGATTGGTGACAGAGGAAATTAGAATGCTGGGTGCATTGGGGTGGGGGAGGAGACAAATGGGGAGAAAATTTGGAACCCCAAATTTTGTGAAAATGAATGTAAAAAGTTAAATACATAAATATATTAAAATAAAAGAAATATAAAAAAATTAGAATGGAACAGATAAAAGCTAATGACTTCATGAGAAAACCAATAAATTATAAAACAAAATCATTAGAATTAAAAAATTGAATAAAATGGGAAATATTTCATTGGATAAACAATTGACCTGGAAAATAGATCCAGGAAGGACAGTTTGAAAATTATGGGGCTACCTGAAAAGCCATGATCAGAAAAGAGTCTAGACATCATCTTTCATGAAATTATCAAGGAAAACTGCCATGATATTCTAGAACCAGAGGGTAAAATAAAAATTGAAAGAATCCACTGATGACCTTTTGAAAGATATTTGAGAAGAAAATTTCTTATTAATATTGAAGCCAGATTCCAGAGACCCCAGGTCAAAGAGAAAGTATTGCAAGCAGTCAGAAAGTAACAAGTTGAGTACTGAGGAAATACAATCAAAATGACACAAAATCTAGTAGCTTCTACATTAAGGGATTGAGTGCCTTGGAATATGACATTCCACAAATCAAAGAAACGAGGATTAAAATCAAGAATCACCTACCCAGTAAAACTGAGTATAATACTTCAAGGGAAAAAAATGGCATTCAAGGAATTAGAGGACTTTCAAGCCTTGTTGATGCAAAGACCAAAACTGAATAGAAAATTTCACTTTCAAGGATAAGAAACAAGAGAAGCATGATAAGATAAACAGGAAAGAGAAACCATAAGGGACTTACTAAAGTTGAACTGCTCACATTCTTAAATGGAAAGATAATATTTCTAACTCCTGAGAACTTTCTCAGTGTTTGGGTAGTTGAAGGGATTATATACATATAGACAGAGGGCACAGAATGAGTTGAATAGGAAGGGAGGATATTTCAAAAAATAAGATTAAGGGATGAGAGAGGCATATATTGGGAGGAGAAAGGGAGAAATTGAATGGGGCAAATTATCTCTCATAACAGAGGCAAGAAAATAATTTTTCAATAGAGGAAAAAAGGGGGAAGATGAGAGGGAAAAGATGAAGCTTACTCTCATCACATTTGGCTTAAGGAGGGAATAACATCCACACTCAACTTGGTATGAAAATCTATCTTACACTACAGGAAAGTATGGGAGAAGAGGATAAGTGGTCTGTGGGGTGGGTGATAGAAGGGAAGGCAAATGGGGGAAGAGAGTAATTAGAAGTAAACACTTTTGGGGAGGGACAAGCACAAAAGAAAGAATAGAGTAAATGGCGACAGGATGGGATGGAGAGAAATATTACTAGTCTTTCATAAGATGGCTATTATGGAACTCTTTGTCATAACTATACATGAGTAGCCTATATAGAATTGTTTGTGGAGGGAGGGAGGAAGAGAGAGAAGTTGGAACTCAAAGATTTAGGAATGAATGTTGAGAATTGTTTTTGCATGCAACTGGATAATAAGAAATACGGGTAATGAGATATAGAACTATGTCTTGCCCTACAAGAAAAGAGATAAGATGGGAATAAAGGAAGTAAGGGGTGTGATAGAAGAGAGGGCAGATAGGCGGATGGAGTAACTAGAATGCCTGGAATCTTGGAGTGGGGGAGGGGAGAGATGGGGAGAAAATGTGAAACTCAAAATCTTGTAGATATGAATGTTGAAAACTAAAAATAAATAAATTATTTAATCAGTAAAAAAAAATTATGTTCTTGTTCAGAAAACAGAGATACAAATTTTACCATTGGGTATATTTGTGTGAAATTCTACCTTTTGTTTTAGCTGTTATAAAGACAAAATTTCTATCTCTATTATTCAAATACTCAATAAGTGTTGATTAAATGAATGCATATGTGTGTGTGTGTGTGTGTGTGTGTGTGTGTGTATACAGCCAATAATTTTGGCTAAAATAAACCTTTCAGTCCCCATAGCAGAACAACTTGAGGACTACCACCATATAAATTTCAAACTTCAAATTGTGTTATCTCTAATAGTCTACCACTCAAACCTCATATCATCAATTCAGATCAGTTGTGTCTGACTCTTCATAATCCTATTTGGAGTTTTCTTGGCAAAGATACTAGAGTGGTTTGCCTGCAAATGTCCCTTTCCACATCACATTACAGATGAGAAAATGAGGACAACATATGATTTGCCCAGGGTCACATAGTTAATATCTCAGGTTAAATTTGAACTCCAGTTGTCCTGACTCCTAGCCTGACTCTCTAGCTACTGTAAAATATAGCTACCCCATGTTTTCCAAATCTATCTTTCAACCTTCAGATAAGCTTTTTATTTTTGAGTAAATGGAGACAGAATGAAGTTAACATACTTGCCCAGAGGCACCAAGATTAGTAATAATTTTTTCTGCATTGGCTAAATTATTCTTCAAGAAGCAATCTTTGTCTTGGGCCAGGATCTGTTACAAGATGCATTCTACTGGCATGAACTTACAGAACACAAAGTCCTTTTCCCATAATGATAAGGCCTCAGAGTATAACTTTAAAGAAAAGATATGGAGATACTAAAGTCAGAGTTAGAGAGGCAGAGAAGAGCAGCAACCGCATAAAATGGAAGAGAAATAATGATCACATATTTAGTCAACAGTAGCATAAAGATTCTGAGGTAGTGGAGTAGGAAAATTGTTGGACTTATAGTCTTGAAGACCTTCATTTCAATGTGATATTGATGTTTGCCATATATGACTTTTTAGAGGTCCTTCATTCTCTCAGTTTCACTTTGCACTGGGAATAATCATACCTGTAATATCTATGTCAAGGTCCTCTTGTCTCACTAGTGAGCTCCTCTTGAAAACTCCATTTTTAGGAATCCAGGCAATCCATCCTTTATTCTCTTCATTTTATCACCATGGCCTTTGGTTAGTACCTCCCCCTGTTTTTTCCTTTCTTTTTTTCAGTCCCTTTTATGTATTGTCTTCCACCATAAGATTATAAGTTTCTTGAGGCCTGGGGACTGTCCCTTTTGCTCACATTTGTGTTCTTAGCACTTAGCACAGTGCTTTGGCATTTATTGAGCTCTTAATAAATGCTTGTTATTGATTTGACAGGAATGATGGAAGCATGCAGCAATAAATTACATGCAAAACTAGTATATAAGGGTAACTTTTAAATTTGAATATTAATTTTCACAGTTGTAGGTTGTGGGTGAACCGACTCAGATTTTATTTAAATTTTTGTCCTTGTGTTTATGGCATTGACAAATTGCACCATTTCATGGTTAGGGTCAGCTGGAAAAATAATTATGAAGAAAACGAAGAAATTATAAAAAGTTCAGCGAGTAAGATGAAGGGGGAAAAACAAAGCAAAGAAACAACCACAACAAAAAAAAAAAAACCCTGAATGAAAAATTAAGCAATTCTTCAAATTTTTTAAGGAGAAAATAACTTATTCCTTAATAAGTGAAAGGGCAAAGCATCTCTATTATGTAGAGTGCTCAAAATACCAAATTCTCATAAATAATTTTGGACAAGGATTTATGAAGCTGGAAATAATGGTCTTTTTACAGAGCCTTAGAACAATAACCATAGATGTAGCAGTTTGAAATTGCACACAACTGGAAAATTTTCAATTTTCCTGTTAGCCCATACATAAAAGTATGGCATTAGACCTATAAATACATTAATCAAGGAAGGGATGGTGAATGATGATTCATCTAGTACTTAAATAATCCTGTGATCTATTTGGAACAGTCCATCAAAATTATAAGAAATAGTAAATGCTTTTCCTGTCAAGCTCTTTCTTAGTTAAATTACAGTAATTCTCTGCTCTTGCACGACTGTTCTCTTAAACTTTTGCATTTTACATTAACTTCCCTATGTAGGAATTTCTGGTAATGGTAAGAGTTCTGGATTTTGACTAAGGGAAAATAAATTCTAACTGAAAGCTAAATGATAGAGGGGATAGAACACTTGATTCTAGAATATCTGAGTTCAAATGATGCCTCAGGTATAGATCACTTCGTATTTCAATATCTTTTCCTCTCTGAAAAATGGAGATGGTCATCAAAATAATACATACATTGCAATATTGTTATGAGGATCAACTAAGATAATACATAAAGTGCTTTAGAAATTTTGAACTACAATATAAATGACTGTATAAAATGACCCATCCTTTACACTTTGGATTTTACTATCATGACCTTTTGTTAGTCCCTTCCTCTACCTTTCATTTCTGTTTTTAGTCTCTTGTATGTGTTGACTTCTACCATAAGATTATGAACTCCTTGAAGGCAGGGACTGTCTTTTTTCTCACATTTGCATCCCAGGCACGTGGTACAGTGTTGTTTTTGATCCCAGCTCCCATACTTCTTACCTGTGTGAGCTTAGGCAAAGACTTCTCTAAGCCTTAATTTTTTCATCTCTAAAGTGAAACTAATAACACATAACATCAAAATTGCACGGAAAATGTTTATAGTTTGTAAATTTTCTTTTAAAGTATAAATATCATTTCTCATTATTATTGTAATGTGGCAGGAGGGTTAAGATGATGTTTATGTGTTTTTCTGTTATTAGTATAAATTTTAAAAATCTCATTCAGCTGGTACTTAGCAAAACCTATTACCTTCTCTCCCCCTTTCAGAATGGATGCAAAAAAGGAGAAAAACTGTAATTAAAGAAAACAATCTTTCCTTTTAACCTCAAGTTCATCCAGGGTGTTGAAATTAAATTGCTATATCCTATACTCTTGGTCATATTTCTATGTCAATAGACTTGAACCAATACTTCATTAACATAATCTTTTGGCAATTGAGCCATGCTTTGACTCTGAAAATGTGATTCCTTGTGAAATGGTAATCATTGATTTGGAACTGACAGTGCAGTAAATGGATTCAATGATGAAATGAACTTACTATAAATATCAAACACCTTAGGGTATGCTGGGCTTCCTTGTATGTACACTGATATGAATTATATGAATTGGAGATAATCATGTTCCCAAAATGTGCATTTTAAACAACTTTTAGAGGAAGGAAAATGGACAATACATTTACATTCAGGCCAAACCTTCTGCTTTGTCTTTGAAAAGCAATCGTTAAAAGAAGATATCTGTCAGCAGACCATTTATTCAAAATGTATTAAACCACATTAACTACCCATTGATTTGTAATTCATCCTTGGTAATGAGTTGGTAGACTCCTCTGACGCTTCAAATATCAGAGAAGTGGACAGTTCTTTTCTTTCCAAGATTGTTCATGAAAAAATGAGTTCTTTTAATTTGCTATCTGCAGAATTTCAATCTGCCTTCATTATAAGCTGCTGTAGAGAAACAGAGTTTTGTCATTTGCTCTGGAGATAAGTGAAGATTCTTAAGTTCCTGTTTATGTATACACCTTTAACTGAAAACTTAATGTCGTATGACTTTGCAATCACAAGTCAATAATTTTATATCTCTGTACTTCATAAATGTTTAAAGATGAATTCTCAAAGGAAAATGAAATGGGAAGAAAAAAAATGCAACCATGGAGCAGATGCATGAAAACTCTGCATTTGTCAGTGTCTCATAGAGTAACAACAAATGCATTAAGAGAATATGTTACTCAGATGAAATTTTCTTTATCTGTACTTCAAATGTATTCAATCATACTTATAGTCTTTACCTTCCATTATGTGTGATAAGTTTAGACATTTTTAAAATAAAACTTTTTGACAAAAAATGTGCAGAGAGAAAATACTTTTTAAATCTTTTCAAATAACGTAGATATAAGGAAGAATTTAGGTTTCTCATATATGTCAAATAGAACCCAGTTAAATGAGGATCTTTTTAAAAAGAATTATGATACATATTACCTATATAAAATTGCTCACAGTCCTAGAATGTGAGGTTGGAGGGAAGGAGAGAGAAAAGCTGGTACTCAAAATTTTATCTCAAAATTAATATTAAAATTGTCTTTACATGTAATTGGAAAAAAGTTCTATTTAACAGGAAAACTATTTTGTAAATATTATGAATGAAAAATATGCCTTGGTTTTTATGTATATAGATTGTGTGTGCTTGATAGAAAAGAAGCCAATCTGTAATCATTAACTAAGCCCCTACTATGTGCCAGTTACTCTGTTAAGCACTGAAGACATAATGAAAAGTAAAATCTAGTTCTTATTCTCTAGGAGCTCAAAATTTAATGGGAGAGACAACACTAAAACAACTATATACAAATTAGCTATATATAAGATAATCAACAAAAGAAAGTATAAAAATTAAGGGGAAAGGTTTCCTGTAGAAGGAAGTCAGGGATACCATGAGGTGGAAATGAGGAGAGAGAACATTTCAGGCAAGGAAAGAGCTGAAAGAAACACTTAGAGTCAGAAGATAGAGATTTTATTTGAGAAAGAGAAAGAAAGTCATTGTCATTGGATAGATGAATGAGTGGGGCAGAAATAAGGTGGGGGATAGTAGCGGCAATTTACAAAACATTAATTTTAAAAATCCTCTGAATGATGAATAGATGAGTTTGTAATTGATCCTGGAGGTGATAGGAAGTCCAATGGAATTGAGAAACCGTGTGTGTGTGTGTGTGTGTGTGTGTGTGTGTACACACACATATATATGTGTGTATATATATACATATATATACATATATGTATATGTATATGTATATATATGTGTATATATATATATATATATATATATATATGGGGTAATATGCTCACGCCTGCACTTTAGGACAATCATTTTGACAGTAAAATGGAGGATGGATTGGAGTAGGAGAGAACCTAGGAAAAGAGACTAATCAGCAGACTACTTCAGAGGTTAAACTGTGAAGTGATAAGGCTCTATACCAGAACAGTGACAATATTAGAGGAAAGAAAAGAAGCATATATGAGAATTATCTTGAAGGTAAATTCATAGACCTTGGCAACAAATTAGATATGATGGAGGCAGAACACAAATGGGTTTGAGAGTTCTAAATATCTAAAATTCATCCCGTTTAATAACCTTGCATTTTCCCCACCATGTTAGTTCATCTTTGAATCATAAAATGCTAGAGCTGAAAGGAGTTTTCATGCATCAAGCACTGTACTAGACTCTGGACATGGCACTAAAGATAGGTAAGTCATAGTCACTACCTTCATGAATATATGATCTAGTAGGAAATATATCATGCATAAGAATAACGTAAAATAGCATATACATTCAGAAAAAAGTTATTAGAGATAATCTTGTCTAGTTCTTCAGTTTTGCAGATGAGGATATTGGTTCAAAGAAATTAACTGGGGGGAGGAGCCAAGATGGCAGAGTAGAAAGACTCACATATGCTGGCTCCGAATCCACAGCCCATAAATTTCCTGTAAAAAAAACTCCCCACAAATTCTGGAGCAGTGGAAGCCATGCAGCAACGCAATGGAGGAGATTTCCATTCCAGAGAGCCCTGAAAAACTGACCCCAAAAGTCTGTCACACACTGGACAGCGGAGCCCAGCCCTGGCTGCATGGCCCCGAGAGGAGATCCGAACAGGCTTCGGGGATGGAATCTCTGGGCGGCCGCGAAGGTCCCTCCACCCACAGGCACCACAGGTCAGTGAGAGAGACTTCTGGGCTCGCTGAGAGAGGAGTGGGGTGTCTCCATAACTCAGGCCCCCTCAGGAGGCAGTGGCAGAGACAGGGACAGCAGCAGACCTGGGCTCCCCAAGCAGAGAGGAGCTCAGGTCCATTGCTGAAGATCTCCGCATAAACCCCCTGAGGGAACTGAGCCTGGGAGGCGGCCCTGCCCCAACCTGAGCACCAGAACTTAATTCCAAAGGGAATGGGTGGGGAGGGAGGGATGGGGAGAAGTTGGAACTCAAAGTTTTAGGAAGAACTGTGAGTATTATTGTTGCTACTAGGAAATATGAAATACGTTAAAGGGGAATAGAAAGTCATCTGGCCATACAGAATAAAAGAGAAGATGGAGACAAGAGAAGGGAGGGAGGATAGAAGAGAGGGCAGATTGGTGATAGGGGAAATTAGAATGCTTGGTGTATTGGGGTGGGGAAGGGGACAAATGGGGAGAAAATTTGGAACCCAAAATTTTGTGAAAATGAATGTAAAAAGTTAAATAAATAAATTTATATTAAAAAAAGAAGAAATTAACTGAGTTTTTCAAAGTCAAGCAACTACTTGACTCCAACTTGATAAGATTATTAATTGCTTTCCAACTTTTCTTGTGTTCATTGGTGTTGATCCAGAGAGGACACTTTGTGTGATTTTTATGCATGTTTTAAATTTCCAAAATTCTTCAGAGGGAATTTGGTAGTCTTTGATATACTAAATTCAAGAACAGGAGGGATAAGGGCACAAAATACCCTAATGGGACATAATAACATTACTTAGCACTTGTATAATTATTTTTTTTCAAAGCATTTATCTAATTAATTTTAATTAACCTTCACAACACTCTTGTGAGGTGATAAATATGGAAGCAACATTCCCTTTAGTAACATAATTAGTTGGAAATATGAAAATATATATATATATATATTGATGTATTTTACTTCTTATATGATTTCTACCTCCCTTTGTATCTTTGGTGGTACTGAACGGTACATCAGTTAAATCAAGTTCTCATTCGATTAGGACAAAACACCCTGGAATCAAATATTTTACAGTGTGGAGGAAGGCCTTTGGTTGCAAAGGGAGAAAATGTTAACATTCAAAGTGTGGCATGGTGGCAAAAAAATAATTGTGATAGTAAGCTGCATTAATAATACCCCACACAAGAAGGAGGTGTAATTCTACTATACCCTGCCATGGGAAGACAGAATTTTCCATGTTAATTCAGTTCTTGACATGATAGTGTAGTAAGGACATTGATTACATTGAAATTATTCCAATTAAAGGAAAACCAGAATGATTAAAGGTATTAAATTATGTCATAGAAGGAACAGTTAGAGAAATGGCATCTAACTAGGAAAATAAACATGATGGAATGTTGTCATAGGAACTCTGATGATTTTGTGCAGCAGAGGGGGCTGCTGGGATATTTAACTAAGGCGTTGACTTTTTTCAGTTGCAATATCAAGCTGACTCATATGGAGCTTACAATTTGTTAAAACTTTCAGAATTTTTTCATAACTCCGAACTAAATTTTCCCCACTTTATACTCTTAAAATTCAATTTTTCCTTAGCTCAGGATTTTACATTTATCCTTTTCAATTAAATATTATTCAATTATGTGTAATTCCATTTGGTTTCATTATTCCTTCTTTCCATTTTAATTGTAATATATGTGTGTGTGTGTGTGTATGTGTGTATTATAAATGAGGCATTTATCTCAGACACTAGTTGCAAAAAATCTTTCTCAGTTTTCTGCTTCCCTACTAATCTTGGTTGCATTGGATGTGTTTGTGGAAAAACTTGCCAACTTAATTTAATAAAAAATTATCCATTTTGCACTTCATAGTGTTCTATATACCTTCTTTGGCCATACATTTCTCCGTCCTCCATGTAGCTGACAAATACGGTATTCCTTGCTCCCCTAATTTCTTTATATCATCAGTATTTATACCTAGTTCATGTATCCATTTGGACTTTATTCTTGTGCATGGTGTCAAGCATTGGTCTATGCCCAGTTTCCGCCACACTGTTATTCAATTTTTCCAGTAATTTTAGTTCAGCAGTGAGTTCTTATCCAAGAAGCTGGAGTCCTTGGGGTTTTCAAACAGTTGATTGCTATATTCATTGAGTAGAGTGTCTTGAGTACCTAACATATTCCACTAGTCTACCCTTCTGTTTCTTAGCACCAAGTGGTTTGATGATTTCTGCTTTATAATACAATTTGAGATCTAATAGGGCTAAACCCTATTATCACCTTCCCTTGAATTTCTTTTAATTAGTTCCCTTGATATTCTGGAATTTTCTATTCTTGCAGATGCATATTGATATTTTTTTCTAGCTCTAGAAAATAATTATCTAGGAGGTTCCTTGGTGTGGCACTGAAAAAGTAAATTAATTTAGGTAGAATTGTCATTTTTATTATATTGGATCAGCCTACCCAAGAGGAACTGACGTTTTTCCATGTATTTAATTCCAACTGTATTTGTGCAAAAACTGTTGTATAATTGTGTTCATATATTCCCTGGATTTGTTTTGGCAGGTAGACTCTCAGATGTTTTATAGTGTCTACCATATTTTTAAATAGGATTTCTATTTCCATCTCGTATTGTTTTGGTAGTAATAATTGGTTTTGCTAGTAATATATAGAAATGGAGATGATTTCTCTGGGTTTATTTTGTAACCCGCAACTCTGCAAAAGTTTGTTACTATTTCAAGCAGTTTTTTCTTGATTCTCTGGGATTCTCTAAGTATATCATCATATTGTCTGCAAAGAGAGATACCTTAGTTTCTTCTTTGCTTATTCTAATTCCTTCAATTACTTTTTCTTTTCCTATTGTTACAGCCAATATTTCTAGTTCCATATTAAACAACAGTGGTGATAATGGACATCGTTGCTTCACCCCTGATCTTATTGGAAATGCATCTAGCTTATCCCAATTTCATAGAATTCTTGCTAATGAATTTAGGTAGCTACTGCTTTTTATTTTACGGAAAGTTCCATTTATTCCTACGCTCTCCCATGTTTTTCAATATTTTGTCAAAAGTGTTTTCTGTGTCTATTGAAATAATCATGTGGTTTTTGTAAGATTTGTTCTTGATATGATCAGTAATTCTAATAGTTTTCCCAATAACTAGTCTTGCATTCCTGGTATAAATCCTACCTGATAAAAATGTATTATTCTCATGATAAGTAGCCATATTCTTTTAGATAAAATCTTATTTAAAATTTTTGCATCTATATTCATTAGAGAAATTTGTCTATAGTTTTCTTTATCTGTTTTGGCTCTTCCTGATGTGGGTATCAAAACCATATTTGTATCATAAAAATAACTTGGTAGGACTTCTTCTCTTCCAATTTTCCCAAACAGTCTATATATTACTGGAATTAACTGTTCTTTAAATGTTTGATAGAATTCACTTTCAAATCCATCTGTCCCTGGAGATTTTTTCCTAGGGAGTTCATTGACGGTTTGTTTAATTTCTTTTGCTGAGATGGGATTATTTAAGTATTCAATTTCCACTTCTGTTAATCTGGGCAGTTTATATATTTAAAAATAATCATCGATCTCATTTAGATTGTCGATTTTGTGGTCATACAATTGGACAAAGTAATTTCTGATTATTTTTTTAATTTTCTCCTCATCGGAAATTAGTTCACCTGCTTAATTTTTGATATTGATACTTTGCATTTCTTCTTTCCTTTGTTCAATGAAATTGACCAAAATTTTATCAATTTTATTGTTTTTTTTTCAGAAAACCAACCCTTAGTGTTATATATTATTTCAATAGTTTTCTTAAATTCACTTTGGTTTTAAATATTTTTAATGTGGTATTTACTTGGGGATTTTCAATTTGTTCTTTGTTTTCTAGCATTTTCAGCTACATGCCCAATTCAATGATCTCCACTTTCTTTATTTTATTCATGCAAGCAATCAAAGATATAAAACTTCCCCTAAGAACTGCAGTATCCCATAAGATATGATATGTTGTATCATTATTGTCATAGTCTTGAAAGAAGTGGTTGATCGTTTCCATGATTTATTTTTTAATCTACTGATTCTTTGGATTAGATTATTTATTTTCCAATGAATTTTGGTTTATCTATCCATGACCTTTGACTACATATACATACATATATATATATATATATATATATATATATATACTTATATATATATATACATATATATATATACGTATATATATATACATATATATATTTGCATTGTGACCTGAGAAGGATTCATTGACTATCTCTGCCTTTCTGCACTGGATTGTGAAGATTTTCTGGCCTAGTACATCGTCCAATTATATATATATATATATATATATATATATATATATATATATATATATATATATATATATATATATATATATGCAATGTATCACTGAGAAAAAGGTATCTTCTTTTGTATCCCCACTCAATTTTCTCCAGAGACCTCATCCAGAGTTTAACTTCTTTAACTTCTTTCCTTAACTTCTACTTAACTTCTTTCTTGTTTATTTTGAGGTTAGATTTTTCAAGTTCAGAGAAGAAGTTCAGATCCCCCACTAGTATAGTTTTGCTGTCTGTTTCTTTCTATAACTCCCTTAAATTCTCCGCTTAGAATTTGGATGCTGAACCACTTGGAGCATATTTGTTGAGTAGTGAAATTACTTTGTTGTCTATGCTGCCTTTTAGCAGGATATAATTTCCTTCCTTATATCTTTGATTAGATCTCTTTCTGCTTTTGCTTTGTCTGAAATTAGGATTGCCATCCCTGCTTTTTTTTACATTGACTGAAGCACAAAATATTCTGCTCCAACCTTTTACCTTAACCCTATGTGTATTCCCCTGTTTCAAATGTGTTTCTTGTAAATAATATTTTGTTGAATTATGGTTTTTATTTCATTGTGCTATCTGTCTCCTTTTTATGGGAAAGTTCATCTCATTCACATTCACAGTTATGAATTTTATCTGTGCCTTTCCCTCCATCCTCTTTCCCATCGTTTATGCTTTTAGTTCTCCCTTCCTTTTCAGAATAGTGTTTTAGTTTGTGACCTCCTCCCTCAGTCTTCTCTTGTTTCTTTCTACTTCTTTCCCTTTTACTCCCCTTTCCCTCTACTACTTCTTCCCTGTCTTTTAGCCTCCCTCCATTATCTTTCCCCTTCCCCTCCTACTACTTATAGAGCCAGTTATATTTCTATACTTAAGTGACTCTGTTTTTCCCTCTTTGAACCAAGTCAGATGAGAAGAAATCTCAAACAATGGTGATCTCCCTCCCCTCTTTCCCTCTGCTATAATATATTTTTGTGCCTTTTCCTGTGATGTAATTTACCTTTTTTTTACCTGCTCTTTTTTCACATCTCCCATTACCATCCCTTCCCACCCTTTAGTCACATTTTTTCATGAAATCATTTACTTTATATTCGCTACCTCTATCTATGTATATCCCTTTTGTATATTATAATAAATATACAATTGTCAAAATTGACATGTATCATCTCTTATAGGCATGTAAACAGTTTGCCAATATTGTAAAACAAGTTTACATTTTTATGCCTCTCTTGAGGACTGTATTTGAAGATCTAATTTTCTATTGAGTTCTGGCTTTTCCATCAGGAACTTCTGGAAATCCCTTATTTCATTGACTATCCATCTCCTTGCCTGAAATGTTATGCTCAACTTTGTTGGGTAATTGATCCTTGGTTGTAGTCCTAGTTTCCTTACCTTATGCAATGTCATATTCCACCTCCTTTTATCTTTTAATGTAGAAGCTGCAAGGTCTTGTGTGATCCTGATTGTATCTCCTTGATATTTGAATTGTTTCTTTCTGGCTGCCTACAGTATTTTCTCCTTCACTTGATGGTTCTGGAATGTTGCAACAGTATTCCTTGGTGATTTTAGTTTGGGAACCCTTTCAGGAGATGAATGGCGGATTCTTTTGATACATATTTTGCCCTCTGGATCTAGTACTTCTGGGTGGTTTTCCTTGATGTTTCTTGGAAAATATTGTCCAGGTTCTTTTTCTCATCATGGCTTTCTGGTAGACCAATAATCCTTACATATTTCTCTCCTGGATCTGTTTTCCAGGTCTGTTGCTTTTCCAATTAGCTATTTAACATTTTCTTCTATCTTTTCATTCTTTAGATTCTGTTGAGTGATTTTTCATTTCTCATAGATGCATTAGCTTCTACTTGGCCTGTTCTAATTTTTGTGGAATTGTTATCTTCAGTGAACTTTTTTTTTGAAGTATCCTTTCATTCTTTATTTTTCTTTTGTATGGGTGTGTTTTTTTGCAACTTGGCTAATATTAAAATGTTTTTCATGATTTCACATGTATAATCAATTTCATATTGTTTATCTTCTCTAGGAAGAGGGGCAGGAGAGAAGAAATCAATTTAGAACTCAGTATTTTTAAAAATGAATGCTTAACTTTTTTTTTACCTGTAATTGGGAAATATTTAACAAAATAAAAAAAATAAAGAAAGGAAAACATGTTGTTGTCTTGCATACAGCCTTCTTATGCTAATTTCATTTTAGCTGCTGGTGCCCCTGGCAAGAGAAAAGCCTATGGCATTTGTTGGATCAGTATTCTCAACTAATTTCAAGCTGTATATGGAAATCCAATATTCAAAGTATCAAATGTTTCAGAGAATAGTGCACATGGGGAGTGGGATGGTGTTGACCCTCCCTAGAGATAGGCCCTAAGCATATGGGTAGATAAAGGACTCAGGGTCAAATGAAAAGAAAGAAAAAGCTCCTTCTATAAGTTATGGTATTGTGATGTAGTTATTTAATTAATGTTAATAGAGTTGAATTTGGGATAGATTGCTTATAGTTATATGAAGTCTAAGCTGAAAACATTTTTTGAGCCTACTCACATATGTCAAAGTCTTGATAGGGTAAATATCTAAAATAAATCAGGTCCAGGACAAAAGGAACTCAAACAACAAGCTTAAAGGAAGCTATTATGCTCAGCCTTTTCTTGAGTTTGTTAAGAGTTTTGGAAAGTATGTGCTGCAGTAAAGCTTAAGGTTTCTCAACCCAAGGATGTGGGAAAGTCCTACCATTCAGTCCAGAGAAAAGGACTAGCACCTTCCTCTCCTCTCCTGCTTCTGACTAGGAAAATCCCGGAAGAAAATAAATTCAAACTTTTACTAGTACAGAGCTGTTTCCTGTTTCAGTTTCTAGCTTTGGTTTCCAAATGTAACAGCATTCCATTCATAGTGCCTTGGGGAGTTGGTTGACTTGGTTGACTAACCAAGAAAATTCACCAATCACAGACTGCTTTCTTGACTTCAGGAACTCTTCAGCAGTCAAACTGATCTCGGTCCCAGGCAAGAATATACCACAATACATGACCCCAGTGCCAAGTGTGGAAAACAACAAATATCTGTTAGGAGGTTCTACCTCTAAAACAGATGAGTACATTGGTTTCTTGGGTCATCAATAACTCTGAAATATGAGTTCTAGAGAAATCTCAGGTACCATCATATGAGATTTTGTCACAGCATTTCAGGTTTTCCTTCAACATGGAAATGTATCTTTCTGTGTAATTATAATGATCAAACGTGGTCTCCAATCAGATGAGAGAAAATGTGCCCCCCTCCCTTTTTTGTACAGATCATGGACTATGAGTGTGAAATACTACATACATTGCTAGACTGGGAGGATGCATTGCTTAGGTTGGAAGACCTGCTTCCCTTCCTTTTTTAGTCTTTGTTACAACTCAAGGCTCTCCAGGAATCAGGTGAGACTAAATATATGAAATTTAAGGTGATATAAAAACAGGATATTAATAAATTTTAAATTTAAATTAAATTTAAATTAAATAAATTTAAAATAAAACTTAAATTTAAAAAGCCAAGATATGTTCCTTCAGAAAGACACAATAAGAAGAAAAAATCCTATTACACCAACTCTGATGAAAGGGAATATGAGAAGAAGGTCTCTACAGATAGCTCTTGCTACAGATCATAGTCAGCAATTAGTCTGATAAATAGATGGGTAGGGACCTTGTATATGCCCAACATTCCCTGGAGACCAGTAGATTAATCTAGTGCATATTTACTCTTCAATATGACTGTTATCAAACTTCTGATAAATAATCAAATACACCATAAAAAAAATAATGTGTTTACAACTTGGCTGTAAAGGTCCAAGCTAAATCATTAAATATAACTTTCTTTAGGATAGCATCAGTGCAGAGAAACAAACACAAGTTTATTAAGTTAGATTCTGACAGAAACAAATGTATGATCCGTCTCAAATAAGCAGATATTAAAATTCACTTCTGTAGCAATCCAATAGCATGGCTGGATTCTCCCCAACTTAAGTCTGGTTTGGAGTGTAAGTATTTCCACCTAATTGAAAATTGGAGAGCTACAATTCTTTTGATGATGAAAGGTCCAAGTCAGTCAGGTACAAAACATGGAAAAGGAAAGCCATTTATCCATCTGTCTAGGAAGTGAAACAGAACCATCTTTCCAGGGCATAGGCTGCTATACCTATCAGCAAAAGGACTGAGCAATCAAGTCTGCACTCAGTGATGTCATCTGAGTGTATCTAAGTCAACATTTGTTTACAGGCTGATTTGTAACCTCAGCTGGACTTTGATTTTTAATCAGTTCATTTAAATCTTTCTATGCTTCTCTATATTCACATTTGCTGTTTTTTGCAACCATGCTCTGCTAACTCAAGAGGGTTGACCTGCTGCAGGTATTCGTAAATTCCAACTTCCAGTGGGCAGAGAAAGGCAGAAAGCCTCCCCTTTCATTTTCCATCTCTGCCCAGACCAAGCAGAACATCCTCTGCAGTTGGGAAAGTGAAAGCGAAAGTGAGGAGAGGAGGAGCAGGGGGCTGGAGTTTCCCCCACCCCTCCTAAATTAACTTTTGCATATCCTTTTAGGGAGTTGTTTTCTCCAGTTAGTTTTTGTGCTTCCTTTTCCATTTGTCCAATTTCATATTTTTAAATCATTGGCCAGTTTTTCTTGTATTTCACTAATTTGGCTTTTAAAATCCTTGCTGAGCTGTTCTAAGAATGTTCTTTGGTCTTGAGACCAGTTCATGTTCCCTTCTGAAGTTTCAGTTGAGAGTACAGTCTCAATGCTGACTTCTTTGGTATTCATGTTTTGGTCCTTGTTCCCATAGATAGATGCTATGGTCTTTTTTTTTTTTTTCTGCTTTGCTTCTTATTCGTGAAGATAACCCTTTTTCTGGCTTTTAAAGTAGATCTCTGCTTCTGGGACACAAGGTACTATGTCCCACAGTTCTTGTGCCTTGAACTTAAGGCTTTGTATGTTGTGGCCTCTGATTCTTTCAACTAGATGCTAAAATGATATAGCTTGCTTGGTGCTGACCTGGTTGGTGTTTTTATGCAGAGGTTCCCCAAAGTAAATGTGAAGGAAGAGTAGTCTAGCTATAGGAGGTCTCCTCTGCTGAGCTACTCTATATATAAGCTCAGTGATTGCTGAACTCATCTGTGCTTGTGTCTTCCCAATTCCCCTGGGGTGTTGAGACATGCCTGGGGTCCTGGTGTTGGTAGTTGTAGGCTCCACCCTCCTGGGGCTCAAGATCTCCTCCTGGTTTGCTGAGATGGGTTTGTCTGCGCCAGTTTCGGTCCTGCACTGGCACCCTTCAGCCATAGCAAGAGGGACCCTCCTTAGTGATTTTCCTAGCCCCACAGGCTAAGAGACTCTTTACTTCTTCACCTTATTCACCTGTTTCAAGATTTTTCCTAGGGTGATAATCTCTGGTCTCATCAAGGTCAACAAAGGGAGGGAGATAGCAAGTACTGATTACTCCACCATCTTGGCTCGTGGAAGTTCAAGTATGTTACTTACAGCCATTTAATCTAAAGGCTGATAGTCTCAAGAGTGGCTGCTGCAATTACCTGATATTCTGTGCTTCTCTCTCCCTCGGTTCCACTGGACTCCCATATTGGGCTTAGGTATTTGAGAATCCACAGTGTTTCTGCTGCTTCAGATCACCCAGGGCTTCCTGCTCAGCCCTGCTGTGCTGGGGACTTTGCTGGTACATACTGTGCACTGTGCACTCCTCCGGCCACAAACAACAAATCCTTCCCATCAACCTTCTAGTCTGTTCTAGCTACAGTCTGTCTCTTATTGGATTCTGCGACTCCAAAATCCGTTCAGATTCTCTTTTTAGAGGTATCTGAAAAAGTTTGTCTTAGATTTAAATGAGAGGTTTCTCTCACTCTGCCATATTGGCTCTGCCACCTTTTGAAAGTATTTTGCTTAATTCTAAACTGCTATACAGAGTGGATTGGTCAATTCACAGTTCCACCAATAATGTGTTGATATGCCTGTAGTTTCCACAGTTACTGCACTATTGGCCTGACCTATTGGTGTTCCTATTTGACAGCATTCTGCATAGGACATGGAACCAGATTCTAATTTTTTTTTAAATTTGAATTTCCTTGATTAAGTGTGACTTTGACTAATCTTTACCGTGTTGCTAATAATTTGAAATTATTTTGAAAAGATATTCTATCCATTTATTGCTTATTCATTGCTGAATAGGTCTTTGTCTTTTGTATTTCCAATAATTCCTGCGATAAATTGTTTATCAGTACCTTACCCGAAATTTTTGATGCAAAAATATTTTTCCCAAACAAGAAACTTCCTTCATTATTTTAGATGCATGCATTTTGTTCACACAAATTCTTTTAAATTTTAAAATGATCTGTTATATATTTTGTATTCTTTTCTATACTTGATGTGGTTAAGAATTTTTCTCAGAGATATGTTTATGAAGTATACTTCCATTATTTCTTTCATTTTGATGTAATTGTTTATACTTAACTCAAAAATCAATTGGAAATTTGTTTTGTGTAGTATTGCATAATATTTGTATTTAATTTTTTTGCCAAAATTGTTTTTAGTTTTACCTATATTCCTTGTCAAATAGAATTGTTGACCAAGTAATCTGTGCTCTTAAATTATTGAACATTATTTTGTTTTCTGATTTATGCTAGTCTGTTCTCTTTCTTTGATTTGCTCTTTTATTTTTAATCAGATCAAAAAAGTTTTGAAGACTAAGTGTTTTGTACTGTAATTTGAGGTGTAAATTCTCATTCATTCCTGATTTCATAAATTTTCTCTTTTAAATTCTAGACATTTTGTCTGCCTAAAAAGAATGTTGGTATAATTTGGTTAACATAAATAACCTCACTTTTCTCTTACTGTTATAATTTATCTTAAATTAATATGAGTTATATTTTTATTATATTGGCATTGACATCTGCAATATTACAAGACATAAGGAAAGATTTTTATTATATAGAGTAGAAATTCTGTGGATCATCTATAGTAAGTCATGAATAAAAATAGTACAGGATAAAGTGATTTTTATGACTTATCAGTGACTGGATTTCTTATGATGAGGGAAATGAGGGATTGACTTCAACCTGAGGTAAACAGTTAATGGCCTCAGCATTGATTGATGATGGTCAGCTGAGAACACTATGGAAGTGTTCCCCATCTCTAAGATCATATCCTTATCATTAATCAATGTGGCTCCATCAGCACTGAGTAGATGTGATGCACCATAAGTTTTTGGTCCATAAGTAGCTTTCAGGGAATCATAAAAGCACTTTAGATTCTTACTATCAGCACAAAAACTGAATTTCATCTGCCTTCTTACTGAGCCAGAAATCCTGCATCTCTCTAAGCTTTGCCTGTACTTTACTTTTGATGGAATTAAATGCTGCCTTCTTAGAGGTGAATGAACTATCCTGCTGGTAAATTCTATGGAGTTCACATTTTTCATTTAGCAGCTTCTGAATTTCCCCATCATTTTCATCAAACCAGTCTTGTTGTTTGGGAGTGTTCTGACTCAGGTGAGCAAATGCAGTACTGTACACCAAATCTCTGAATGTTGCCCACTCCTTTTCTGCTCCACTGTTGCCAACTGTGTGTTGGCTGAACTTTCCCTCCAAGTCAGCCGCAAACTGTTCATGCTCAGAGAAGAGCTCTAATTTGTTGACATTAATTCTTCTCGCAGTCATTTTGCCTTGGGGTTGGGGCTTTTGCTGCAAATGAATATTTAGCTTGGAAAGGATAAGTCTATGATCAGCCTAGGACTCTGCACCACACATTGCCTTTTTCACTCTCACATCTTCTCTGTCTCTTCTCCTTACAATCACATGATCTATTATATGCCAGTGTTTGCTGTGAGGGCGCATGCATGGAGTAGTGCCTAGTGGAAAGACATAGAGAAATACATTGTGTTTGTTTTTATTTAATGTCTTTGTTAATGATCTGGAAGGAAGAATGAGAATCTCATTAACTAAATTCGCTGATTTACTATATTGGGAAGCATTACTGACACCAGCGAGGATAGAGAAATAATACAAAAGGACCTAAAGGAGTGAGACAGAGTAGCAGGAAACGAGATGAAATTCCTTCCACCTGTCAGAGTAGAAGCCCAGAAGACACTAAGAAGAACTAATTCATGTAAAAAAATTATAGAGAGACATTTAGAAAGTCCTATGAATATATCTTTGAAAATTCTTGTCATTTTTATTAAAAGAAAGCTATTAAATATTAAGTGTTATTTTTCCTTCTGTGTGAAGCACCAGGGCACCCCTTGTCTGTCACAAAACTAACTCATTTACTTTCTACACTCAGTTATCATTTGACATTCCTTTTTAGTACTAGAGAGTCCATCTCTGTATGCATTCTACAAAATAGATTCAAAATTAATTTGTATATTCACTTATCTATCCAATTAACTAGCTTGCACATACACTAATGATCACTCACAATTACATAGAATTTTAGGATTACAAAGAGAATTTCCTCACACAAAATATTATGGGACATATATTTAGGATGAAATAAAATTAAATATGATCTGATCCCTTCTTTTAGGAGTATAAAGGGGAGTGGATACTGGAGGCATATAATTCACACATTTTCTCATTTTAATTCCCAAAAGTTAGTCTATTTTTTTAGGAGTGCTATATTAAATGTTGGGATTCTCTAGGGTAGATAAATCTATCTTGAAGTATCAAGAATTTGAGTGAGAAGGAAGGAAAGAAATGTGCATTTACACATATGTGCTCATTTTGTTGTTAAAACAATCCCAGGAGGCAGGTGTCATTATTGCTCCCATTTTGCTGGTGAAGAAACAGAGGCACAGACAGATTAAGTGACCTTCCTAGTATCACATATAAATGTCAGAAGCTGGTTTGAACTCAGATCTTCAGAGTTCTATCCACTGTTCTATCCTAGCTGCCTACACTACTTTTTAGTAATTTTTTTTTGATTTTTCTTTATTTCATGGTTTTAAAAATGCTTTATTAATCCCCTAGGACAATTAAGTAAGGGAGATGGACTAGATATTGTTTTTCCATTTTACAGGTCGGGTGTCTGTAGCTCAGATTAATTGACTTATAGTCAAGTAGCTAGTAAATGTAAAACCCTTTACTGTAAGCAAGATCAGTTTCAGAAAATCAGACTAATCAAAATTAAATAAATGAACTAGGTATATGAAGAGATCCAGTGATTTTTAAAGGGCTTGTTCCTTAAAAATTTTTCTACTATATTTCAGAGTGCTTATTAGCACCTTAGGACCCCTTCACATACCTGGCTTAACACCAGACTTAAGGTTGTAAGAAGATGTTCTTCATTATGTTCTCCAAGGCAAACCATGAACTCAAAGACTTATTTGCTGGAAGGGGCTTTAGAAACAATCCTCTAACTGCTTTTACAGAAGAGGAAACTGAAGGTCAAAGAGAAAGCAACTCAAAGTCACATACCTAGTTAATAATAAAGCCACAGCTAAGGTGTCTTGACATCCAGTCCCTGTGGTATTTTGTTTAATAAAATTTTACCTTTGTTCCCAATTGATTTAATAATTATAATATTAGGTTTCATATAGTACTTTAAGGATTGAAAAGTGTTTTACAAAAGTTCCTCTAATTTTAACCTTACAACAATTCTGTAAGGTATATACTATGTATGGATATATGCATTTATTTATTTTTAGTTTTCAACATTCACTTTCATAAGATTTTTAATTTTAAATTTTCTCCACACTCCTGTCCTCCCACCTCCACAAAATAATGTTCAATCTGCTATAAGCTCTATCTTCATACATACATATATGCATACATACATACATATGCACATATAAATAGACACATATATATGCATATGTATACATTCACGTTAAAGATATTTTGACAATAGTCACATTGTAAAAGAAAAAATTAGAACCCATGGTGGAAGGAACCATGAAAAAAAGAAACAGAGAGAGAGAGAGAGAGAGAGAGAGAGAGAGAACAGTATGCTTCAATCTGCACTCAGACTTCATATCTTCCTCCAGAATTGGATAGCATATTCCATAATGAGTCTTTTGGAATTGTGTTAGAGCCTTGCTTTGCTGAGAAGAGCAGTCTATCAAAGTCGATCATTGCAGAATGGTGCTGTTATTTGGTACAATTTTCCCCTGGTTCTGCTTGCTTCACTTAACACAATTTCATGTAAATCATTCCAGGTTTTTCTAAAATCTGCCAGCTCATCATTTCTTATAGAATAACAGTATTCCTTTACATTTATATACTACAACTTATTCATCCATTCCCCAGTTGATGGGTACCCTATCAATCTCGAGTTCTTGGCCTCCAGATAATAAGCAAACAAACAAATAAATAAGCTGCTATATTTTTATACAGGTAGGTCTTTTCCCACGTTTATGATCTCTTTAAGACCAAGAAGTGTTATTGTTGGGTCAAAAGGTATGCACAGTTTTATAAACTTTTGAGAATAGATCCAAATTTCTCTCCAGAATGGTTGGCTCAGTTCACAACTCGAAGTATTAGTGTTCCAATTTTCCTACATTTCCAGCATTTATAATTTTCCTGTTTTGTCATGTTATTCAATCTGATAGGAATGATGTGGTACAGCAGAGCTGTCTTGATGTGCATTTCTTTAATGAATAAATGTTTTCCTTCCTTCCTTCTTTCCTTTCTTTTACTTCAGCTGGAGCAGAATTTATTCTCTTCCAGCTTTTTACCTTTACACTGTATATCCCTTTCCTTCAAAAGTGTTTCTTGTACACAACATATTGTAGGATTATGACTTTTATGATTATCATTTTATGGGAGAGTTCATCCAATTCATATTCACAATTTTGATTACTATTCATGTCTTTCTCTACATCCTATTTCCCTCCCTGTTTACACTTTTCTCTGTCCTTTCTCCTTTGCCTAACTCACTAACCATAACACAAGAGAAAATATTCTGTTTTATTCTGTGTTCTGATTTCATATTTCTTTCTCTGGATGTGGATGGCATTTTTTCTCGAGTCCTTTGGGGATGGTTAAGGTCCTTGCATTGCTGTGATATACAATTCTCAAGAGTTACAATATCATCTTTCCATGTAGAGATATAAATAATTTGTCGTTATTGAGACACATGTTTTTATTTATTTATTTCCTATTTACCTTATAATGCCTGTCTTCAGTCTCGTATATGGAGATCAAATTTTCTCTTTAGACCAGAATCTTTCCAATCTGGAAGGTTTGGAAGTCTCTTATTTCACTAAATGTCCATCCCCCACCTCTCCTGAAGATTATGCTCATTTTTGCTGTTATTTTTAATCCTTGGTTGCAATATCAGCCCCTTTGTTTTATGGACTGTCATATTCTAAGCCTTTTGATTTTTTAATGTAGAAACTGTAAGGTTCTATGTAATCCTGACTGTGGTTTCATAATATATAATTTTTTTCTTTCTGGATGTATGCAATATTTGCTCTTTGACTTGATAATTTTGGAATTTGGGGACAATGTCCCCTGGTATTTTCAATTTCAGATTTTTTCACTAATTTATTGGTATATTATTTTGAGGACTATTTTACCTTCTGGTTCTAGGACTTCAGGAGAGTTTTCCTTCATGATGTCTTGAAAGATGCATCTAGGTTCTATTTTTTTTATCATGGTATTCAGGCAGATAAATAATTTTTAAATTATCTTTCCCGAATCTAATTTCCAGGACAGTTGCTTTCCAATCAGGTATTTTATATTTTCGTCAATTTTTTCATTCTGTTTATTTCTTTTGATTGAAAATTGATGTCTTATATAGTCATTTCTTTCCACTTACCAAATTAACGTTTTTTAACACATTGTTTGCCTTCATGATTTTTGTACTTCCTTTGCCATTAGGCCAATTCTACTTTTTAAGTAGTTGTTTTCTTCTGGGGACTATTTTCCCCCATTTGGACAATTGTACTTTTTTAAAAAAAATATTATGTACAGGCACTTGTGTCTTTCCTTTTTCAAACTGTTGACTCTCTCTTGAATGCTTCTTATTTCTCTTCCCAGTTTTTCTTCTTTCTCTCTTATATGTCTTTTCAAATCTTTCTTGAACTCTTCCAAGAGGGCTTTGTGGGCTTGAGACCTGTTCAAAAACCTTTTGAGTTTTCAGATGAAGGTATGTTGACAATGTTGTCCTCCTCTGAATTTGTGATTTGATTTTGGCTGTCTCCATAGAAAAATCTGTGGTGAGTGTCTGTTAACTTCTTTTTGCTCATGACTTTTGCCTATTTCCTGGCTTTTATAGTTGAACTCTCCTCCTGGAACACGGGAAGCACTATCTCTAGATTTTGGTGCTGGTGTCCACTGCGCTGGTCACTGACTTTGTTTCCTTAGGCCTCAGGAGTTGGTTATTGGAAACAGTAGTTCTCTGGCACCCTACCTGGTGTCAAACAGGGGTCCCAATGGTGCTGGTCGCTGTGTGGTGAGGCCAGATAAGATTTTTTTTCTGCATTGCACTAATTCTATGCTGAAGGCCTCAGGATTATGCAGAGAAATTTTAGCGGATGTCTGCTCCCCCAGGGTTGTGCTGAAGCATAGTGAGGTTAGACTATTGGAGGTTGCCTGCCAACTTTGAATTCCAATGAAGAAAGGGGAAGCTTCACTGCTTGAAGAAGCCTGTCCATCTTGGTTGCACTGAAGGACAGAGTTTTGGCTACTGCAGGATGCATTTCCATTAGTGCACATGGTGATTCTCTGAGCTGGAGTCTCCCTGTTTCCTTTATTGTGGCAAAGCATGTGGGGAACCCAGTTTTGGTGCCTGCCTCTTCCAACATCCACCACTGTGCTCAGAATCTCAAGATCGCTTGCTGAGGAGGGGCTTGGCACTGATTTTCTGGGACATTTCTCATTCTATACCCTTTTCACCAGAGAGAGATGGACCTTTCCCATTAAACCCTGAAAACTCCTGGGCTAAAAGACTGATTCAACCAATATTTCTTCCAGCTCCCGTATTCCAGGACCGTTCCTGAGGTGATATTTTCTGGATTTTTAGATGTCAATATTGTAGAGTGACTTATCTCACCACCTTGACTCCTGGAATTGCATTGCTGAGAAGAACTAAACCTATCAAATTGATGGGCACACACTGTAATAGTTGCTGTGTAGAATATTCTCCTGGTTCTGCTCACTTCACTGAGTATTATTTCATTTAAGTATTTCCAGGTTTTTCTGAAGTCCCATTACTTTTCATTTTTATGGAACAATAGTATTCCATTGCATCCATATACCAGAACTTGGTCAGCCATTCCCCAGTTGATGGATATCCCAATTCTTTCCCACCACAAAAACAGCTCCTATAAATGTTTTTTGTATGCAGGGGCCATTTTCCCATTTTTATAATCTCTTTTGGATATAGAACCAGAAGTGGTATTATTAGGTCCAAAGGTATGCACAGTATTATAATCATTTTGGCATAGTTCCATTTGTTCTCTAGAACTGTTGGCTCACTTCACAACTCCACCAAAATGCATCAATGTCCTAATTTTCCCGTATCTTTTCCTACACTTGTCATTTTCCTGTTTTGTCATGTTATCCACTCTGATAGGTGTGATGTGGTATCCCAGAGTTGTTTTGATTTGCCTTTCTCTAATTAATAGTGATTTAGAACATTTTTTTCATATGAATACAGATAGCTTTAATTTCATCCTCTGAAAATTGCCTGTTCATGTCTTACGATGGTTTATCAAATGGGGCATGACTTTTACTCTTATAAACGTCACTCAGTGCTCTATATATTTTTGAAGTCAGACTTTTATCAGAGGCACTGGTTATGTAAAAAAAATTCCCAACTTTCTGCTTCCCTTCTAATCTTGTTTGCATTGGCTTTTTGCAAAAACTTTTAAATTTAATTTAATCAAAATTATTCATTTTGCATTTCAAAATGTGCTTTATCTCAGATTTGGTTATAAATTTGTTCATTCTCCATAGATCTGAGAGGTAAAGCAATACTTTGTCTCCTGATTTGCTTATAGTGTCACCTTTTATGTCTAAATCATGTACTCATTTTGAATTTATCTGTATATATGGTGTAGGATATTAATCTATCCCTTATTTTTGCTATATTATTTTCTGAAATTTCCAACACTTTTTGAGTAACTGACGCGGGTAAAAAAAAATTCTAAGAAAAGTCTACATTGTTTGCTCCAAGTGAGACCCCCCCCCCCACATTACTATAATGCTAGTGGTGCACATAGTACAGAATAATAACAACTGGAATTTATATTACGCTTTACGATTTACACAGAGTATTCCATACATAATCTTATTTTACCTTCATAGAAACTCTGAAATGCCATAATAGAATTATCCTTCTTTTATAAATAAGGAAGCTGAGGCACAGATACTATGTTACTTGTCCAACGTTACTCAAAGTGATAGTTAAAACTATGTATTCTAGATTGAAATACAGTACTTTTCTATCAAGATTGATTTTAGACCAGAAAGAGCACAAGATGGATGAAAAAGAGATCCGTGTTTTTAATTATTTTATTTGCTTTCTGTATTCAACAATTGGTTCCATATATCTTAGATATTTTCCCTTTCCTTTCTCCTCCCTCCCTGAGATGGCATAAAATCTTACATAGGTGCAACATGTACTTTCCTACTAGAAGAATTAAAATGAATGGGAGAAGCCATAAAATAAAATGAAACAAAGTGTAATACAAAAAGAAAATAATCTGTTTCTATCTGAGATCCAATTCCATAGTTCTTTCTATGGATGTGGATGTGGAGGTGTTCCTGAAGAGTCCATTGGGAATTTTTTAAGTCCATGCATTTCAAATGAAGTACTAAATCTACCAGAAAAAAAAATTCCTCAAATACTGTGGTTGTTGTTGTGTACAAAGTTCTGGTTCTGGTCCTTTCACTCAACATCAGTTCATATGAGTCTTTCCAGCTTTCTCTGAAGTCTTCCTGTTCGTTGTTTCTCATAGCACAATAGTATTTCATTACAATCATATACCACAACTTGTTCAACCATTCTCCAGTTGATGAGCATCCCCTTGATTTCTAGTTTTTGGCCACCAAAAAGAGAGCTGTTATAAATATTTTTGTACATATGAGACCCTTTCCCATTTCTGTCTCTTTAGAATAGAGTTCCAGAAACAATACTGCTGGATCAAATAGTATGCACTTTTTTTTATAACTCCTTGGGCATAGTTTCCAATTGCTCGCCAGAATGGTTGGATCAAGACACAGCTCCACCAACAAGGAGTTAGTGTTCCAACTCTCCCACATCTTCTCCAGCATTTGTCATCTTTCTGATTTTTCATGTTAGCCAATCTGATAGGTGTGATGTGGTACCTCAGAGATGTTTTGATTTGCATCTCTTCAATCAATAACGATTTAAAGCATTTTTTAATATCGTGATCAATAGCTTTAATATCTTCCTCTGAAAACTCTCTGTTCATATCCTTTGACCATTTATCCATTGGGGAATGAATTGTATTCTTATCCATTTGGCTCAGTTCTACATATATTTTTGAAATGAAGCCTTTATCACAGACACTAGTTGGAACAATTCTTCCTAGGTTTTTCCTTACCTTGTAATTTTGGTTGCATTGGATTTGTTTGTGCAAAATCGTTTCAATTTAACGTAATCAAAATTATCCATTTTGCACTTCATCGTAATCTCTATCTCTTGTTTCTTCATAAATTTCTCCATTCTCCACAAATGTGAGAAATACAATTTTCCTTGTCCCCTAATTTGTTTATAGAATCAATCTTTATTCCTAGGTCATATATTCATTTGAACTTTATTCTTGTGTACAGTGTCAGGCTTTAGTCTATGCTCAGTTTCTCCCACATTGTTATCCAGTTTTTCCAGCAATTTTTGTCAAACACTGAGTTTTTATCCCAGAAGCTGGTGTCCTTGGGTTTACCAGACTGTAGATTGTTATATTCATTGACTGCTGTATCTTGAGTACCTAACCTATTCCACTCTGTTGGATGTATGTATACATACATACATAGTCACTGCTGTCTACCCCTCTGTTTCTTAGCCAGTTCTAAGTGGTTTGGATGATTGCCATTTCATAATACAATTTGAGATCTGGAGGGCTAGGCCACCTTCCCTGCCATTTCCTTTCTTTAGTTCCCTTGATATTATGCACCTTTTGTTCTAGAAGATGAATTTTGATATTTTTTCTAGCTCTAGAAAATAATTATCTGGTATTTTGAGTGGCATGGAATTGAATAAGTATTTTAATTTAGGTAGAATTGTCATTTTCATTATATTATCCTGGCATATCCATGAGCAACTGATGTTTTTCCACTTGCTTAGATACGATTTTATTTTTGCGGATACTGTTATGTTATTGTGTTCCTATAGTCCCTGGGTTTGTTTTGGTAGGTAGATTCCTAGATACTTTATGATGTCTACAGTAGCTTTAAATGAGATCTCTCTTCTTATATCTTACTGTTGGGCTTAGTTAGTAATATATGCAAATGCAGATGATTTATCTGGGTTTATCTTTTAACCTGCAACTTTGCTAGAGTTGTTTACTGTGTCAAGTAGTTTTCTTATTGATTCTCTGGGATTCTTTAAGTATATCATCATATCATTTGCAAAAAGTAAAGACTTGATTTCTTGTTTGCCTATTATAATTCCTTCCATTTCTTTTTCTTCTCTTATTGCTACAGCTAGCATTGCTACTACCGTTTTGAATAACAGTGGTAATAAAGGACATCCTCGTTTCACCCCTCATCTTATTGGAAATGTATCTAGCTTAATCTCATTGAATATAATGCTTACTGATGGTTTTAGATAGATACTCATTATTTTATGATAAGTTCCATTTATTCCTATACTTTCCCAGTTTTCAATGGGGATGGGTGTTGTATTGGTCAAAGGCTTTTTCTGCATCTATTGTGGTAATCACGTGGTTTCTGTCAGTATTTTTGTTGATAGGATCAATAATGCTAATAGTTTTTCTAATATTGAACTAGCCTTGCATTCCTGGTATAAAACATATGTGGTCACAATCTATTATTCTGGTGTAATTTTGTTTTAATCATTTTGCTAATGGCTTATTTAAAATTTATCCATCTACATTCACTAGAGAAATTGGTCTATAATTTTCCTTTACTGTTTTGGCTTTTCTTTGTTTCGGTATCAGAACAATACATACATACATACATACATATATATATATATATCATAAAAATAATTTAGTAGGATGCTTTCTTCAGGAATTTTTCCAAATATTCAATATAGTACTAGAATGAACTGTTTTTAAAAGTTTAATACAATTCAGTTTTAAATCCATCTGGCCCTTGAGCTTTGTTCCTAGGGAGTTCATTGATGTCTTGTTCAATTTTGTTTTTCTGAGATGGGGTTATTTAAGTACTCAACTTCCTCTTCTGTTAATCTGTGCAATTTATGTTTTTTAAAATAATCACCCATCACATTTAGACTGTCAGATATAAGGGCATAGATTTGGACAAAGTAATTTGTGATTATCATTTTAATTTCTTTCTTGTTGAAGGTTAGTTCATACTTTTCATTTTTCATATTGGTAATTTGGTTTTCTTCTTCCTTTTTTAATCAAATTTACAAAATAATTATCAATTTTGTTGTTTTTTCATAAAACCAACTCATAGTATTATTTGTTAAAGAGCTTTCTTAATTTCAATGTTATTAGTCTCTCCTTTGGTTTTCTGTATTTCTAATTTGCTATCTACTTGGGGATTTGTTCTTTCTCTAGCGTTTTCAGATGCATGTCCAATTCATTGATCTCCTCTTTGTTTATTTTATTCATGTAGGCATTCAGAGGTGTAAAACTTCCCCTAAGAACTGCTTTTGCAGTATCTCATAAGATTTGGTAGGGTGTCTCATTATTGTCATTCTCTTAAATGAAATTGTTGATTATTTGTATGATTTGTTCAATCCACTCATTATTAAAGATTAGATTGTTTAGTTTCTTATTAGTTTTTCTTTCATATTTCCATGGCCTTTGATTACATATAAGTTTTATTGCATTATGATCTAAGAGGGATACATTGACTATCCCTGCTTTCTGCACTGGATTGTGAGGTTTTTTATGTCCTAGTGCATGGTCCATTTGTGTATATGTGCCATTTACTGCTGAGAAAAAGGTATATTACTTTGTATCTTCATTCAGTTTTCTCCATATCTAACTTACATAGAGTTCTATTTGCCTATTTAATTTCTTTATTCTTTATTTTGAGGTTAGATTTATCTATTTCATGGAGGGAGAGGATGAGATCCCCAAGCAGTATAGTTTTGCTGTCTACTTCTTCCTGTAACTCCCTAAACTTCTCCTCTATGAATTTCGATGCTACATCACTTGGAACATATATGTTTAGTAATGAAATTGTTTCATTTTCTATGGTGCCTTTTAGCAGAATATAGTTTCCTTCCTTATATCTTTTAATTAGATCTATTTCTACTTTTGCTTCACCCAAAATTAGGATTGCTACCCTTGTGCTTTTTCCATCAGCTGAGTCACTATATATATATATATATATATATATATATATATATATATATATATATATTCTGCTCCAACCTTTTCCCTTTATCCTGTGTGCTCCCTTTTCAAATGTGTTTCTTGTGAATAACATATTGTTAGATTATGTTTTTTAATCCATTCTCCTGTCTGTCTGTGTTGTATGGGAGAGTTCATCCCATTCACACTCACAATTATGATTACTGTTTGAGCCTTTCCTTCCATCCTCTTTCTCCCCGTTTATGCTTTTGTTTCTGCCTTCTCCCTTCCCCTCCAAAATAGTTTTAATTTTTGACCAATGCTTCCCTCAGTCTTCTCTCCCTTCTTTCAGTTCTTCTCCCTTTTAATCCCCTTTTCCCTTACTATTTCTTCCCTCCCTTTAACGTCCCCTCCTTTTTCTTTCCCTCATCCCCTCCTACTGCTTATAGAGCTAGTTGTATCTCTCTACTTAACTGAGTTTGTTGTTCCCCCCTTGAATCCAATCAGATGAGAGTCCCTCTCAAATAATGCTCATCTCCTCTCTTCTTTCCCTCTACTATAATAAATTTGTGTACCTCTTCCTTTGATGTAATTTATTTTTTCTTCCTCCTCCTTTTGACATGTCCTATTAGAATCCCTTCCTACTTTGAAATCCAATTTGTTCTCATATCATTTAATTTATAACCACTCCCTCTATCTATGCATATCCCTTTTATATATCATAATAAATATGCAATCCTCAAGATTAACAATTATCAACTTCCATTACAGGAATGTAAAAAGTTTGGCCACATTGAGTAACACTTTTTCCACTTTTTACCTTTTTATGCCTCTCTTGAGACCTGCACCTGAAGATCAAATTTTATATTGAGATCTGGCCTTTTCATCAGAAAAAATTTGGAAATCCCTTATTTGGTTGAATGTTCATCTCCTTGCCTGAAATAGTATGCCTCACTCTGCTGGGCAATTAATCCTTTGTTGTAGTCCCAGCTCTTATTCCTTTTGGAATATTGTATTCTGATTACTTCTGTCCTTAATGCAGAATCTGCAAGGTCCTGTGCAATACTGACTGTAGTTCCTCCATTTTTGAATTGTTTCTTTCTGGCTACCTGCAGTATTTTTCCTTCACTTGTTTTTTCTAGAATTTGGCAACAATATTTCTTGGTGTTTTTAATTTGGGATCCATTTCAGAAGGTGAACCGTGGATTCTTTTGATGACTATTTTGCCTTCTGGGTCTAGGATTTCTGGGCAATTTCCCTTGATGATGTCTTGAATGATATTTTTCAGGTTCTTTTTTTCACCATGTCTTTCTTGTAAACCAGTAGTCCTTATATTTTCTCTCCTGGATCTTTTTTTTTTCAGATTAGTTGTTTTTCCAATTAGATATTTTACATTTTCTTCCTTCTTTTATTTCTTTAGATTCTGTTTATCTCATTTTTGATGTCTCATAGATTCATTAGATTCTACTTGCCTGGTTCTAGTTTTTTATGATATTGTTTCCCTCTGTTAACTTTTACATCTCCTTTTCCAGCTCTCCACTTGTTCTTTCTAAAGAATTATTTTCTCCACTTGGGTTTTTTACTTCCTTTTCCATTTGTACAATTGTCCTTTTAAACTCTTCTCTGATTTCTTTTTTTTTTTTCATATTTTTAAAGGAATTGGTCAGGTTTTCTTCTATTTCTCTAATCTGGCTTTTAAAGTCTTTCCTGAGATCTTTCTAGAATGTTCTTTTTGCTTCAGACCAATTCATACTCCCTTCTGAAATTTCAGAGGTGAGTACAGTTTCAATGTTGACCTCTTTGCTATTTATGTTTTGGTCCTTATTCTCACAGAAAAATTCTACAGTCTTTTCTTTTCTGCTTTGCTTCTTACTCATGAAAATCAAATTTTCCTGGCTTTTAAAGTAGATCTCTGCATGTGAAGCACAGAGGGCTCTGTCCCACAGTTCTTATGCCTAAATCTTGAGACTTTGTGTGTTGTGGCCTCTGGTTCTTTAAGCTAGGAGCCAAAATGCTGCAGCTTACCTGTTACTGATCTGGCTGGTGTTTTAATGCAGGGGCCAGATGAAGTCTTTCTGCGATTCCCCAAAGTTACCCTTGGGCTAGCTTGTTAAGTATGGGGGAGGGACGGTCTGGTTACAGGAGGTCTCTTCTGCTGAGTTAGACCATAGGTAAGGTCAGTGGTTGGTGATCCCATCTGAGTTAGTGTCTTCCCAATTCCCCTGAGGCACTGAGGCAAGCCTATGTTCCTGGTGTTGGCAGTTACAGCCTCCATTTCTCTGGGACTCAGGATATTCTCCTGTTTTCCTGAGCTGGGGTTATCTGGGACAGGTCTGGTCTTGCACTTATGTCCTTCAACCACAGCAAGTGGGACCCTCCTTAGTGATTTTCCTAGCCTCATGGCTAGGAAACAGACAGCCTCATGGCTAGGAAACAGACAGCAAGAGGCTGTCTACCTTTTCTGCTGCTCGTACTGCTCCAGATTTTTTCCCAAAGAGGTATTCTCTGGGCTCAGAGGGATAACTAAAAAGAGAGAATTGAATAAATAGGAAGGCAGGACATGATTGAGGGAAATAGAGTTTTTCACAATATGACTGCTATGGTAGTGTTTTGTATAACTACACATATACAGTCTATATTGAATTATTTGCTTTCTGAGTGTGGATGTCTGGAGAGGGAGGGAGAGCAGTTGGAATATAAAGTTTTAAAAACATATTAAAAATTGTTTTTACATGCAACTGGAAAACAAGATATACAAGTAATGAGGCATAGAAATCTATCTTGCCCTACAAGAAAATGAAGGGGATAAGGAAAAGAGAAGGGAGGAGCGTGTTAGAAGGGAGGGTAGATTTGAGGAAATGGTAGTCAGAATGTGTGCTGTCTTGGAGTGAGAAAAGGGATGAGATGGGGAGAAAATTTGAAATTCAAAATCTTGTGGAAGTGTCTGTTGAAAACTTAAAATAATTTCAAAAAAATAAATAAAAAAAGACTTTTGCTATTATAGGCCTGTGTTTTTCAAAACTATACATTGAAAGAAATTGTTTCATTTGTTGTCTTAAATACTGAAATCAAATGGGCTTGTTTTGGGTAACTTTTACTGATGTAATGACATGTCATATATAAAGCCTGTTGTGAAGATTGTGAAATGCACATTATATAAACTTGACTTTCAGTGTCATCAATATTACTGCCACTTTTTACAAAAATGATAAACTTTAGTGAAAAATTTCTTCATTTTTATAAAAAAAGAAAAGGGAATGATAGGTTAAAATAATTAGGAAACCTCTGGAGCAGAGAATCTTTACATTCCACTCAAACTCTAATACTCAGTGATTCTACTATTTATCTAGAATGGAATTTGAAAACAGGATTGAAAAAAAAAACATAGCAATCAATCCATTTGTATTAGTACCCCCAAACTATTTAGTAAGCAGGAGGATGGTAGGAACTATTATTTTGTGAAAATTTCGATTAGTGAAGTTTAATAGCATCATTTCTTCTTTGATACTCTACATCATATCATCTCCTACATATTGCAAACTGTTACTCTATTCATTAGTCTACTGGAAGTTATATGTATGCATGCATGTATTTATGAATATATGTCTTGAAATAGGGCATTCAATTTGATTTTTCTTCTTAATTTGGTCAAAGTTTTCAGAGAGCTACAAAATTCCTGAAAATCACTTGTTCATCTGTTTCCATGACAGTTGTTATTGATTATGGACACTTTACCTTTCCTTCTGTCTTTGTCATACTTTTGGCATGTTTTTCTGATATTGTGTGCTTTTTGTGGAATTATTGATTTCTGTTTATTCGATTCTATTTTTCAGGGAGTCCATTATTTGAGTAAAGTTTTACCCCCCTTTTTAAAGCTACTTATTTTCCTGTCAATTATTTTTCCCTTCAAAGGTTCTAATTTCAGTTATAATTTCATTTTTTCCCCAAAAGTGGGTTAATTGACATTTCTGGAGGCCTTGTGAGAGAGTGCTGAGCCAGGTCTTCGAGGATGGGGGGCCTCCTCCATGTGACAGCAGATAGCTGAACCAGGACTTCATGGATGGAAGCTATTTTCCTTGGGCTCTTCCATATAACAAAGGATGGATGTTCCTCCACTTGGCTGATCCAGATGTTCAAGAATGGTAGTTCTTCCATATGACATTAGATGGAGGTCTTCTGGGATGTACACTCTTCCACATGGTTGATGACTGACTGAGGTCTCCCGAGATGGGAGCTTTTCCTGTTGCAGATAGCTGATGGCGGTCTTTAGATGTGGGGTCTCTTTTCCTTAGGCTCCTCCATGTGGCCAATGATTGGCCAGGCATTCAGGGGTGGGGACTTACTTCTCCAGGGCCATAACGTTGAAAAGTTTCTCTGTTAGGTCCACCTGAGCAAGCATCCTCCTCCTGCTGCAGTATGCTTCAGACCCAATATGTCCCAGGCATGCCCTTCAGTGTATTCCACTTGGAGCAGCCCAGGAAGGCATCCAACTTGACTCTCACTATCTTGCCACACCTGAAGCAGCACACCAGGATGATCATAATGAGGGTGAAGAGGCAGCAGCATTGGTGGCTGGCACAAACTCCGAAGTCTCTCTTCTGCCCCTGTTCCTGTTCATGCTGCTCCTTCTCCTCTCCCTCAGTTGTAATTTTATTTTCTCTCTTGCTTTTTCTCTTTTTTCCTAGTCACTCTTGCAATCTTGCCAGTATTCTTTTGCTTTGGTGCTCCAATTTAGGTGTTGTGTACGTATTCTCTTCTAGTTTTACATTATGAACTTCTCTTAAATCATAATATTCACTCATTCTCTTTCATTATTCATTCATATACTAAACTTGATTTTGTGCTTTGGGACTTGGTTCAGGGATTAGACAACTCTCCATCTCACACCCTTCGAAAAAACAGGAAGGCCCTGTTTAGTTCTGTAGCCTCTATTTTCCAGGTGCCAAATAAGTGTTTAGTTCTAGATCATACCAGAAGAGCAAAGTTTTGAGTGTGTCTTCTTTTAGTCCAACATAATGTCTGCACATGTAAATCTCTTAATAAATTCTAGCTGAAAGAATTCCGGGAAGATGGTCAAGTAGATCAGAAAATTCCAAGCTCTCAACAGTTCCCACCATAAAAGACATAAATAGCTTCTTGGGGGGAACATAGTGTGGGTTGGAATAAATGAGAATAGGGGCACAACAGGGGTCTTCCTGGAACAATTTGAAAAGATCATAAGAAAAATCTCAGGACAAAGTTTGGTCACTGTGTAGAATAAATGTTTCCATACTGGCATCTGCTTAAGCAACAAGGGTAAATCCTGGGATTAGATGGTATGAAAAGCTACCTTAGCCCCAGTCACAGGAACTTTTACATATGGGATAGTAAGGAAAGTTAGGTATTTGAGCCTGGGACTATCAAGGGAAATCTCTGCTGACAAATAATGCCAGACCTAGCTGTGCTGCAGAAAGTGGTGGGGAGATAAGGAGCCAGTAGACGTCGGATGAGTGTAGAATCAAGCAGTGGATCATAAAGCCCCTGGCTATTGACACAGGAGATTTGAGGTTTGGTTTTGAATCCAGGCTATATGGGAGAACTAAAGATCTGGGAAAAGAGGCACCATCCACCACATCCCAGTTGCTAGAGGTAATCAATAAAGTAAATAAGATATTACTACAAAAATGCACAGGCAAAAAAGAAAGAATAGAACCATAGATAGCTATTTTTGGAATAGAAAAGATCAGAATTCATATTCAAAGGAGGATATTGAAGTAATGAAAACTGCAAAGAGTAATGCCAAATCATCACTTGTCCCCAAAGAATTCATAGATCTTTTAAAAAAAAACTTTAAAAATCAAATGAAAGAGGTGGATGAAAAACTAAAAAAGAATTAAGAAAAATCCAAGAAAATACGAGAAGATTATGAAAGGAAAGTCAATAAATTAGTAAAGGAGATTCAAAATTTTAAGGGAGAAAATGACACCTTGTAAAGTAGAATTCAGCAAGGTGAACCCAGTGAAATTATAAGAGATTAATAAATAATTAAGCAAAATATGAATGCTGAAAAAAATTAGAAGAGACAGTGAAACATAAGAAAAAAAACAATAGGCTTGGAAAACAGATCAAGAAGAGAAAACATAAAAAGAAACAGACTAAGTGAAAGCTATAATAAGAAAAAAAGAATGTTGTTACAATAATACAAGTAATAATTAAAGAAACTTGTCCTGAAGCATTAGAACTAAGAGGGGGAGGTAAAAAGAGAAAAAAAAATCCAGAATAGGAAGCCAAGATGGAAGAGTAAGCAGTAAGTCACTCTCACTCTCCTTCACTGACCTTGAAAAACCCAGAAAAAATGATCCAAGAAAATCCTGGAACAATGAAGAGAGGAGAAAGACAGGTTACAGAATTTTTTTTTAGCTCATGAGGCTAAGAGGATTAACAGGGAAGGCCTCTCTTGCTGTGACTGAAGGAAACCAGTACTGAACAAGAGGTGTCTAGTTAACTCTGGTCAGGCATTTGGACCCTAATTATCTGTTGAATTCAGGCATGTCTGGTGACTTTTAATTTCTCCGTGTTTTTATTTAAATTCAGGGTATAGAATCCCCTGAACTAACTGAATGATAAATGTACTTGGATATAGGAATAACACATGTGCTTGATTAAAGTGATTGTTAACCCCTTGAAAATTGCTTTCTTTTAATCAATACAGATCTAAGAAACTGTTGTAGTAGGTCCCCTGTGCATGTCGAGGTGCTTACTGATAGGTAGAATAAAACTGAACATAGAAACATAGAACATAGAGATAAAAACATTAATAATACCATTGACAAAATGAGGAGGAGGAAGTCAAAAAAGAAAATAACTTCTTAAAAAATAAAATTGACCAAATGGAAAAGGAGGTATAAAAGATAACTGAAAAATCCCAATTCATTAAACATTAGAATTAGGCTGGTAAAATCTAATGACTGTATGAGGCATCCAGAATCAGTCAAACAAAATCAAAAGAATGAAAAAATAGAATAAAATGTAAAATATCTCATTGGAAAAACAGTTGACCTAGAAAAGAGATACAGGAAAGATAATTTAAGAATTATTGGTCTAAGAAAGCCCCTGAGGGAACTGAGCCTGGGAGGCGCCCCCCACCCCCGCTCCGTTCCTGAAAGTCTCTGCATAAAGCCCCTGAGGGAGCTGAGCCTGGGAGGCGGCCCTGGCCCCATCCCAGCACCAGAACTAAAGGTCACATTGATTAGCAGCTGGGTGGCATGGAAAGCACATTTGAATTTCAGACCCCAAGCACTAGCTGGGCAGATCTAGGCGGGGGTGGACAGGAATCTCAGAAGTCAAGTAACTGGCTGGGAAAATGTCTAGAAAAGGGAAGAAAAAGAAGACTATAGAGAGTGTTTTCAAACAGATGCAAATGATCCCGACTTTCGGATCTGACAAGGAAATATTCTTGCCATGAGGGAAAGACGTGGAGGGTGGAGCCTCAGTACCCCAGACATCCCAGGGGGATGTCGGGTGGGCTCAGGCCTTGGAAAATCTCAAAAAGGATTTTGAAAAGCAAGTTAGACAGGTGGAGGAAAAACTGGGAAGAGAAATGAGAGAGCTGTAAGAAAAGTATGAAAAACGGATCAATACCTTGGTAAAGGAGACCCAAAAAAATGCTGAGGAAAATAGCACCTTGAAAAATAGGCTCACTCAATTGGCAAAAGAGGTTCAAAAAGCCAATGAAGAATTATTGGTCTACCAGAAAGTCATGATGGAAAAAAAAAAGACCCTGGACAGCATCTTTCGAGAAATCTTCAAGGAATATTGCTTTGAGATCCAAGACCTACAGGGTAAAGTAGTCATCTAAAGAATTCACTGATCATCTTCTCAGTGGAATCCCAAACTGAAAACACTAAGGAATATTGTACACAAATTCCAGAATTATTAGATCAGGAAGGAAATACTGTAAGCAACCAGAAAGAAACAGTTCAAATATTGTGAAACTACAGTTAGTCACATGGAACCTTGTAGCTTCTTACATTCAAAGATTTGAGGACTTGGAATATGATATTGTTAAAAGTAAAGGAACTTGGACTACAACCAAGAATCAACTACCAAGCGAAAATAAGCATAATATTTCAGGCGAGGAGAAGGATATTCAGTGAAAGAGGGGACTTCCAGACCTTCCTGGTGAAAAGACTATAGCCCAATGGGAAATTTTATCTTCAAATGCAATAATCAAGAGAGGCATAAAATGAAAAATAAGAAAAAGAATATGTTATTCAACGAGGTCAAACTGTTTGTGTCTGTACATTTGAAGACGATATTTGTAAATCTTGAGAATTATATCATTATTATGATATGAAAATGGAAAATACATAGAGGGTGTGGACACATATTAATTGATGTTATGATAAAAAAAAACCTGATTAAGGGGTGAAAGGTAATGTAATGGGGAAAAAGGAATGGAGGAGGCAGAGAAGGGTAAGCTACATCACATGAAAAGGCACAAAAAGCTATCGCAATAAAGGCAAAGAAGGGCGGGAGATGAGCATTGTTTGACTTTTACTCTCAAATTACCAGTATCCCAAATGAAGTTACTAGTGTAAAAAATGAAAAGGGTGAATTTACCACCAATGAAGAGGAAATTGAAGCAATATTTATGAACTATTTTCCCAACTATATTCCAATAATGTTGACAATCTCAGTAAAATGGACGAATATTTAGAAAAAAATATAAATTGCTCAGATTAATTGAAGAGGAAGTAAAATACCAAAATAATCCCAGCTCAGGAGAAGAAATTGAACAAGATACCAGTGAACTCCCCAGGAAAATATCTCCAGGGCCAAACGGATATAAAATTGAATTCTACGAAACAGTCGAAGAACAATTAATTCTAATACTTTGTAGACTATCTTGGAAAGTAGTTGAAGGAGTCCTACCAAATTCTTTTTATCATGCCAATGTTGTGCTAATATCTAACCAAGGAAGAGTCAAAACAGAGAAAGAAAGTTATAGACCAATTTCCCTAATGAATATAGATGCGAAAACTTTAAAATCAATTTTAGCAAAAAGTTGTGGTATATGAATGTAATTAAATTCTATTGTTCCATAAGAAAGATGAACAGGCAGACTTCTGAAAATCATGAAAAGACTTACATGAACTGATGGTGAGTAAAGTGAGCAGAACCAAGAGAAAATTGTACACAGTAACAACAACATTGTGCAATGATCATCTTTGATAGCCTTAGCTCTTCTCAGCAATATAAGGACCTATCGTAATTCCAAAAGATTCTTGAAAGAAAATGCCATCCACATCCGGAGAAATAAATATGGTGTCTGAATGCATATCAAAGTATATTATTTGATTTATTTTCTTCTGTATTCTTTTGTTTTTCTTTCTTTCTCATGGTTCCTTCCCTTCATGTTTAATTCATCAATATAACATGACTAATGTGAAAATATGATTAATAGGAATGTATATGTAGAACACATATCTGATTGTATGCTGTCTTGGTGAGGAGGGAGGAGAGGGGAGTAGAGAACTTTTAAACTCATTGCTGAAACAACTGACCTGGAAAATAGATCCAGTAGAGATAATTTAAGAATTTTTGTTCTACCTGAAAACTATGATGAAAAAAGAACTGGACAACATCTTTTGGGAAATAATCAAGGAAAATTATCCCAAGGGCCGAGAACCAGAAGGTAAAATAGTCATCAGAAAATCCACCAATCACCTACTGAAAAATATCCTACATTGAAAACATCAAGAAATATTATAATCAAACTTCAAAATTCTCAAATCAAAGTGATAATAGTGAAATAAGTCAGAAAGAAACAATTCAAATATCATGGAACCACAGTCAAGATTATGTATAATCTTGCAGCTTCTGCATTAAAAAATTTTAGGGCTTAAGATATGATATTCCATAAGGCAAAGGAGCTTGGATCACAACCAAAGATGAAGTACAAAGTGAAATTGAGCATAAACTTTCTGGGGAGGAGATGGACATTTAATGAAATAGGGGACTTCTAAACCCTCCCGAGGAAAAGATTACATTGAAAATTTGATCTTCAAATACAAGATCCAAGATAGGCAAGAAAAGGTAAACAGGAAAGAAAAAAACGACGTTATTAATAAAGATAAACTGTTTACATCTGTACAAAGGAAGACGACATTTACAACTATTGAAAACTGTATTGTTATCAAGACATTTCAAAGATATATACATGGACAGAAGGCATGGGTATAAAGTGACTTTCAAGTGATGATAAAAAAATCTAATTAAGGGGTGAAAAGGCATTATACTGGGAGAAGAGGAAAAGAGGAGGCAGACAAGGGTAAATTACATTGCATTCAAAGTCACAAAAACCTATTACAGTAGAGGGAAAGAAGAGAAAAAGAGGAAAATTTTTTCAAAATAAATATCATTCGATTTGGCTCAAAGAAGGAATAATATAATCAGTTAGATATATAGGTTTAACTTACCATATAGGAAATAGAAGGGAAAGGGGAAAGAAAAGGGAAGGTACCAACAGAAGGGAGAGCAGACTGAGGGAGGCTGGAATTGAAAGCAAACCTCTGGAGAGAAAGGAGAGGGAGAAAGGAGAAAGAAAAAGATTAACAGAGGTGGGAGGATAGGATAGAGAGAAAGACAAAAAATAATCAAACTGCAGGTGAATGGAATGAACTCTACCATGAAATGGAAGGGGATAGCAGAATGGATTAAGAACCATAAGCCTATAATACGCTATTGACAAGCAACACAATTGAAGCAAAAGACTACACAAAGAATAAAGGTAAAAGGCAGAAGCAGAATATATTATGCTTCTGTTGAAGTAAAAATAATGAAGTGTAGTTATTCTGATCTGAGAAAAAAGCAAAAGTAAAATTAGATCTAATTAACAGAGATAAGGAAAGTACATACTACTTTAAGATAACATAGTCAATGAAGTAATATCATTACTAAATATATATGCACTGAAGGGTATAGGATCAAAATTCTTAGAGGAGAACTTAAAGGAGATACAGGAAAAAATGAATAACAAAACTATATTAGTGGGTGACCTCAACTGTCCCCTCTCAGAACTAGTTAAATCAAATCACACAATAAACTAGAAAAAAAAAATAAAGAGAAGAATGCAATTTTAGAAATGTTAGATATGGTTGACCTCTAGAGATTATTGCATGGGGATTAAAAGGAAAAAAAAAAAACGAACATTTTTCTCAGTGTTACATAACACCTACGATGTAATTGACCATGTAGTAGGTCAAAAAACCCTCTCAACCCAATAGAAAATGGCAGAAACATTGAATGGAGCCTTTTAAGATTGTGATACAAAAAAAAAATATTACGAGTAATAATACACCATGGAAAGAAAGAATAAAAAATAATTGTAAACTGAAAAATAAAATCTTAAGAATGAGCGTGTTCAATTACAAATCATAGAAAAAATCAATAACTACCTCCAAAGGAATGGCAATAATGACACAATATACTTTCAAAACGTATGTGATGTGGCAAAAGAAGTTTGTAGGGCATATTTTATATGTTTAAATGCTTACATGAATGAAATAGAGAAAGAAGAGAGCAATGAATTTGGCATGCAGCTTAAAAGACTAGAAAAAAAAATCAACAATCCCGAATTAAATACCAAAATAGAATTATTAATAACCGAAGGAGAGAAAAATGAAATTGAAATAAAACAAACAAAAAAATGTTGAACTAATAAATAAAACTAAGAGCTGGTTTTATGAAAAAAAAGCAATAAAATTGTAAAAGCTTTGCATAATTGGTTAAAAACAGAATGAAGAAACTCAAATTACCAACATCAAAAATGAAAAGTGTAAGTTCATCAGCAATGAAGAGGAAATAAAAAAATGATTAAAATGTATTTTGCCCAATTATTTGGCGATAAATTTGACAATCGTAGTGAAATGGATGAAGATTTTTTTTAAAATATAAATTTATTTATTTAACTTTTCACATTCATTTTCACAAAATTTTGGGTTCCAAATTTTATCTCCTTTTATCCCCTCCCCCACCCCAATACACCGAGCATTCTAATTTTCCCTATCACCAATCTGCCCTCTCTTCTATCATCCCTCCCTTCTCTTGTCCCCATCTTCTCTTTTGTCCTGTAGGGCCAGATGACTTTCTATTCCTCATTAACTGTATTTCTTATTTCTTAGTAGCAAGAACAATACTCAACAGTTGTTCCTAAAACTTTGAGTTCCAAATTCTCCCCATCCCAAACTCCCCACCCTTTCCCTTTGGGAAGGCAGGCAATTCCATATAGGCCCTATCTGTGTAGTTTTGCAAATGACTTCGATAATAGTCGTGTTGTGTAAGACTAACTGTATTTCCCCTCATCGTATTCTGCCCCCCATTGTTTCTATTCTGTCTTTTGATCCTGTCCCTTCCCGAGTTGTTGACTTCAAATTGCTCCCTTCTCCCATTTCCTTCCCTTCCATCATTCCTCCTTCCCTGCTTATCTCTTTCTCCCCCATTTTCCTGTACTGTAAGATAGGTTTTCATACCAAAATGAGTGTGAATTTTACTCCTTTCTTTAGTCGAATGTGATGAGGGTAAACTTCATGTTTTTTTCTCAGCTCTCCTCTTTTTCCCTCCACTAAAAAGTCTCCTGCTTGCCTCTTGAATGACATATAATTTACCCCATTCCATTTCACCCTCTCTCCTCCCACTACATTTCTCTCTCACCGTTTACCTTAATTTCTTTTAAGATATGGTCCCATCCTATTCAATTCACTCTGTGCTCTCTGTCTCTGTGTGTGCGTGCATGTGTGCATGTGTGTGTGTGTGCATGCATGTACATGTGTGTGTTTGTGCGTATATACATCTGTGTGTGGTCCCACCAACCACGCAGATACTGAAACTTTTTAAGAGTTACAATTATTGTCTTTCCATGTAGGAATGTAAACAGTTCACCTTTGGTAAGTCCCTTATGACATGTCTTTGCTGTTTACTTTTTCATGCTTCTTCTCATTCTCGTGTTTGAAAGTCAAATTTTCTTTTCAGCTATTGTCTTTTCATCATGAATGCTTGAAAGTCCTCTGTTTCATTGAAAGACCATATTTTCCCCTGAAGTATTATACTCAGTTTTGCTGGGTAGGTGATTCTTGGTTTGAGTCCTAGTTCCTTTGACTTCTGGAATATCCTATTCCACGACCTTTGATCCCTTAATGTAGAAGCTGCTAGATCTTGTGTTATCCTGATTGTATTTCCACAATACTGGGATTGTTTCTTTCTAGCTGCTTGCAATATTTTCTCCTTGACCTGGGAATTCTGGAATTTGGCCACAATGTTCCTAGGAGTTTCTCTTTTTGGATCTCTTTCAGATGGTGATCAATGGATTCCTTCAATCCTTATTTTGCCCTCTGGTTGTAGAATCTCAGGGCAGTTTTCCTTGATAATTTCATGAAAGATGATGTCTAGGGTCTTTTTTGGATCATGGCTTTCTGGTAGTGCCATAATTTTTAAATTGTCTCTCCTGCATCTATTTTCCAGGTCAGTTGTTTTTCCAATGAGATATTTCACGTTCTCTTCCATTTTTTCATTCTTTTGGTTTTGTTTTATGATTTCTTGGTTTTTCAGAAAGTCATTAGACTCCATCTGTTCCATTCTAATATTGAGAGAACTATTATCTTCCGTGAGCTTTTGAACCTCTTTTTCCATTTGGCTAATTCTGCTTTTGAAAGCATTCTTCCCCTCTTTGGCTTTCTGAACCTCTTTTGCCAATTGAATGAGCCTATTTTTCAAGGTGTTATTTTCTTCAGCATTTTTTGGGTCTTCTTTAGTAGAGTATGACCCGTTTTTATGCTTTTCTTTCATCTCTCTCATTTCTCTTCCCAGTTTTTCCTCCACCTGTCCAACCTGATTTTCAAAATCAATTTTGAGCTCTTCCATGGCCTGAGCCCAACGGATATCCACCTAGGATGTCTGGGATAGAGAGGCCCCAACGTCCACATCTTTCCCTGATGGCAAGCATCATACTTCCTCATCAGCAATGAAAGGAGGAAGGAACATCTCTTCCCCAAGAAAGTAGCTCTCTATGGTCTTATTTTGCTTTTTTTCTGGGCATTTTCCCAGCCAGTTACTTGACTTCTGAGATTCCTCTCCACCCCCGCCTAGATCTGCCCAGCTAGTGTTTGGGGTCTGAGATTCAAATGCTGTTTCCCAGCTTCAGGGCTTTCCGTGGAGGGAGCGGCTGCTATTCAAGGTGAGCTTCAGTTCTGGTGCTGAGGTGTGGGCAGGGCCGCCTCCCAGGCTCAGTTCCCTCAGGGGCTTTATGCAGAGACCTTCAGTAATGGAGCGGGTGGGGGCAGGGCCATCTCCCAGGCTCAGTTCCCTCAGGGGGTTTATGCAGAAACCTTCGGTAATGGATCTCCTGCCTGCTCAGGTAGTCCCGGGCACCACTGCCTCTGCCGCTGCCTCTGCCCCTTCCTCCTGAGGTGTCCGAGCCACGGAGACACCCTGCTCCCCTCTCCACCAGCTCAGACATCTCTGTCACTGACCTGCGGCGCCTGTGGGTGATGGGATCTTCATGGCCGCCGGAGTTTCCGTCTCTGAAGCGTGCTCGCATTTCGTCCTCTGGGGCCGCTGGGCCAGGGCAGGTCAGGGGTGGGCTCCTCTGTCTGGAGTGCGATGGACCCCCAGGGATGGTGTTCCAGGGCTCTCTGGAAGGGAAATGTCTTCCACTGCATTGGTGCGCGGCTTGCAGTACTCCAGAATTTGTGGGGAGTTCTTTTTACAGGAAATTTATGGGCTGTGGATTCGGAGCTAGCACACATTAGTCTTCCTACTCTGTCATCTTGGCTCCTTCCCCCCAAAATGGATGAAGATTTACAAAAAAATTAATTTACGCAGATTAACAAAAGAGGAAATAAAATACTTAAATAAAGCTATTTCAGAAAAAGATATTAAATAAGCCATAAATGAACTTCATAAGAAAAATTCTCCATGCCAATATGGATTTACATGTGAATTCTATGAAACATTTATAGAAAAATAATTTCAGTACTCTATAAACTCTTTAGGAAAATGCATACGGTGGCCTGACAAATACTTTTTATTATATAAATATGGTACTAATACCTAAACCAAGCAAATCTGAAACATAAAAAGAACATTATGAATCAATTTCTCTAGCAGATATGGATGCATAATTTTAATCAAAATATTATCAAAATGATTACATCACTTTCTCTCAAGGATAATGCACTTTAATAAAATAAAGTTATACCACAAATGCAGATCTGGTTCTTTATTAAGAAAACCGTATATTTGACTCAAAGAAATCATAAAATAAATGCAGAAAAAGTATTTGACAAAATACAAAACCCATTGTTATTAGCAATACTAGGGAGCATAGGAAAAAATGGAGTCTTCCTTAAAATGATAGGTAGCATCTATCTAAAACCATCAGCAAGCATTATAGGTAATGGGGATAAGCCAGAAGCATTTCCAGTATGATGAGGGGGGAGTGAAACAAAGAAGTTCATTATTACCATTGTCATTAAATATGGCATTTGTGATATTAGCTATAGCAATAAGAGAAGAAAACAAAATTAAAGGAATTCAGGTAGTCAAAGAAGAAACATAGCTATAACTCTTTGCAGGTGATATGATGATATACTTAGAGAATTAGGTGAAAAAAATACTTCAAATAATAAACACCTTTATCAATGTTGCACAACATGAAATAAAGCCACACAAATCATCAACACTTCTTTATATTACTGAGGAAGTCCAACAGCAAGAGAGAGAAAGAGCAATTATATTTAAAGTTATCATAGACAATGTAAAATATTTAGGTATATATCTGTTAAGAGAAACCGAGGAAATAAATGAAGAAGAATACAAAACACGTTTCATACAAAAAAAAATCAGATCTAAATAATGGGAAAATGCCAGTACTTTATGTGAAGACCATGCTAAATGCAGTAAAAATTATAATTCTATCTAAATTAAAGCATGATTCGGTGTCATACCAGTCAAAGTAGAAAAAAAAAATTATTTTATAGAGCTAGAAGAAGAAATAACAACATTTATATGGAAGAAGAAAACTTCCATACTTTGAAGGGAATTAATTTTTTAAAAATTCAGGGGAAATAGCCATACTAGATCTGAAATTTTATTATAAAATAGTACTTATCATAAGTACTTGGCACTGACTGGCTAAGAAAAAGAAGGGTGGATCAATGGCATAGGTTAGATATGCACTACACATTAGTCAATGACTGCAGTATTTTAGGGTTTAATAAACCCAAGGATTACAGATTCTGGGATAAGAACTCACCACATAATAAAAACTATTGAGTAAAGTAGAAAAATATTGCAAACTATAGGTATAGACCTACATCTTATACATTATACGAAATTATAGTCAAAATGGTTACATGATTTATAAAGAGTGATACTATAAGCATACTAGGAAACCAAAGAATGATTTACCTGTTAGTTTAATGGAAAAGGGAAGAATTTATTAACATATAAGAGAGAACATTATGAAATTCAAAAGGAATCATTTTGATTATGTTAATTTGAAATATTTTTCATAAACAGAGTGAATCCAACCAAGGATAGTAGGGAAACAGAGAGCTGGGAAACAATTTTTATTTACAGTGTCTCTGAAAAAGGTCTCATTTCTAAAATATATGGAGAACTGAGTCAAATCTATAAGACACAAGTCAGTCATTCCCCAGTTGTTAAATGGTCAATTTATGGTACGAACAGGTAGTTTTCAAAGAAAGAAATCAGAGCTATCTAAAGACTTATGGAAAAAATGCTAAATCAGAAGTACTCTTAGGTACCATATCTCATCTACTAGGCTGGTTAACATGACAAAACAAGAAAATGAAGAATGTTCAAGAAGATGTGGGAAACTAACACATTATTAGTGAAGTGGCAAGCCCCACCTCATCAAACCAGTGGGAGATCCTGAGTCTCACAGTGGTGGATCAATAAGTGCCAACACCAGTATACCACACATTCCTTGGCATATACAGGGGAACTGGCAGATGCCAGGTCACAGACTCATGACATGCATCAGTGGGCATGAGTCCTATAACAGTTGAACTTCAGAATATTCAGAATGACCCCAGGGAAGCAGGAATACTCCAGTCACCCTGCCCCGCAGAGAAAGATTCTGTGTAACCTTAGGGAAATACAGAAAAACCTCACATGGATCAAGCACATGCCGGCCACCACAAGTAAGACTCTAGCTCAGCACCAGGTAAGCTGCCAGATCCTTACAGCCTCTAACTGCCAGCTCCTGAAGCTTAAGCACAGAAAGCTAGTGGACAGGTCCATGACCCTCAGCACAGATATGTACATGAAAAAGTGTAGTGACTCCTGTGCTCTAGTAGGAGATAAACACAAAAACTCACAGAAGAGAAGAACCCCTTAAAAAATTGAACTGGACAAATATAAAAGGAGCTACTATAACTCACTGAAGAAAACAATTTGTTAAAAATTAGAAACAGGCAAGTGGAAGGTAATGAGTCCATGAGACATAAAGAATCAATCAAACTAAATAAAATGGGGGGGGAGCTAAAGACACACAAAGGCAGGTTCTCCTCCCACAGCCCATAAAATACCTGTAGAGAGGGACATTCAACAAATTTTGGAGCAGCAGAAGTGGAGAACAACAGAGTGGAGGAGATTTCCAGCCCAGGGTGAACTGAAAGACTCATGGGAGATGTCTGTTGCACTGGACGCTGAGCACAGCCCAGCCCAGCCTTGGCCACACGGCTTGCAAACAACCCTCAGGGGCAGAACCTCCAGTCATGCAATGCCCAGGCCTAGTGGCAGCAGGATCACAGATCCCTCAACCCACAGGCATCAAAGGTCAGTGACAGGGTCCTTTCATCTGTGTGAGAAGGGTGAAGGGCTTTCCCATACCTCTGGCCCAGGCTGTGGCCAAAGAGGCTACATCTGGAGGGCAGCAGCATTTCTCACTTCAGCCCCTACAGCAGCCTGCATCCATTGTTGGATCTTAAAAACCCCTGGGGGCACTGAGGAGCTACTTATTACCTCAGACCTCTACAGAGGCCCTGAGGCAGCTGGTCTTCATCTCGTACTGAATGGTGGCCCTGCCCCCACAGCTTGACTGAATTCCCACCGCCCAGTGCTGGCTTGGCAGAACTGGAGGCCAGGTAGCTGTGGGGAGGAAACTGCTAAGATTCTGGGCAAAAAACCCCCTGAGTACCCCAGACCAGTGTAAGTGCTTGATTGTGCCACTTTGGAGGAACTGAGATCTTACAGATTCCCAGAGTATACCTCACTATTCAGAAAGACCCAAAAGTCAAATAACTGGTTGGGGAAATGCCCAAAAGAGGGAAAAAATAAGGCTCTAGAAAGTTACTTTCTTGGTGAACAGAGGAACAATGCTTACCATCAGGGAAAGACGTAGAAGTCAAGGCTTCTGTATCTCAAACGTCCAAAATAAATATTTAATGGTCTCAGGCCATGGAAGAGCTGAAAAAGGATTTTGAAAGTCAAGTAAGAAAGGTGGAGGAAAAACTGAGAAGAGAAATGACAGAGATGCAAGAAAAGCATGAAAAGCAGGTCAACATCTTGCTAAGGGAGACCCAAAAAATGCTGAAGAAAATAGGAACTTGAAAAATAGGCTAACTCAATTGGCAAAAGAAGTTCAAAAAAACAATGAGGAGAAGAATGCTTTCAAAAGCAGAACTAGCCAAATGGAAAAGGAGGTTCAAAAGCTCACTGAAGATAATAGTTCTTTCAAAATTAGAATGAAACAGATGGAGGATAATGACTTTCTGAGAAACAAAGAAATCACAAAACAAAACCAAAAGAATGAAAAAAAATGGAAGAGAATGTGAAATATCTCATTGGAAAAACAACAGACGTGGAAAATAGATCCAGGAGAGACAATTCAAAAATTATGGGACCACCTGAAAGCCATGATAAAAAAAAGAATCTAGGCATCATCTTTCATGAAATTATCAAGGAAAACTTCCCTGATATTCTAGGACCAGGGGGCAAAATAAATATTGAAAGAATCCACTGATCTCCTCCAAAACAATCCAAAACGAGAAACTCCTAGGAACATTGTGGCCAGATTCTAGAGTTCCCAGGTCAAGTAGAAAATATTTTAAGCAGCTAGACAGTATCAACTCAAGTATCGTGGAAATATAATCAGGATAACACAAGATCTAGCAACTTCTACATTAAGGGATCGAATAGGATCCTGGAATAGGATATTCCAGAAGTCAAAGGAACTAGGACTAAAACCAAGAATCACCTGCCCAGCAAAGCTGAGTATGATACTTCAGAGGGAAAAAAAATGGTCTTTCAATGAAATAGAGGGCTTTCAAGCATTCTTGATGAAAAGACCAGAGCTGAAAAGAAAATTTGACCTTCACATACAAGAATGAAGAGAAGCATGAAGAGGTAAGCAGAAATGAGAAGTCACAAGGGACTTACTAAAGTTGAACTATTTACATTCCTACAGGGAAAAACAATATTTGTAACTCTTGAAACTTTTTTCAGTATCTGGGTAGTTGGTGGGATCACACATATACACATACACAGCGAGAGAGAGAGAGAGAGAGAGAGAGAGAGAGAGAGAGAGAGAGAGAGAGAGAGAGAGAGAGAGAGAGAGAGAGAGAGAGAGCGCACAGGGTGAATTGAATAGGATGGTGTAAGGGGTCTGGAACTCTCAGTTTATCAGGATCATGATGCCCTCAGGAGCAATCTCTTTCAGATGCCATGTCCTTGCATGATTACGTGATGGACCACCCCTACATAATTAGCGACCTTCACATGTGTCTTGAGCAAGAATAACAACAGCCAAGCACATAAGCATAGCAGACAGTTTTACAAAACTTCTTGCTTGAACGGAAGTAGAATGGAAGTAGAATACCTATATATACTCTGATATAGCTGACAATAAACAGAATGCATACCATCTTTGCTCCCAACTCATTCATTCATGCCTGGAAGAAAGATCTCATGCAGGGATGAGATCTTTGAGAACTTAACATTTTGACCTCTAATGTTGTGCTCCTCTGAAAAATACTAGATTCCAGATTAAGAGGAGCAGACAGCTTGGGGAAGTGCACATCCAGATTGAGCAATGGCAGGAACGGCCAACACCCATATTTTCATTTTTCAGGACGACCAAAGGCAGAGGGAAACACCTGGGTGAGCCAGTTTTTTCGAAAAAATACCACTGGGGTAAGTTGTGCAAACGTCATGTTAACACAGCTTATCATTGGGCAACACCTGGCCACTTCACAAAAGGAAAGCCTCCTCGTGGCTGGTTGATAATCCTTCTTGTAATGCAGTGTCATGGAAGGTGGTAAGGGGGCAACTTTTGGAACTTCATAGAGAATGGCCAGAGGAGGACCCCCAGAGCCTAATCGGCAACTTCTCTGTGTAGTCACTTTTGCTTTGAGCTCAGCAGAATTAGTTTCACTTTAGCAATAGGCTAGAGCCCAGGCATTTTAAAGAGACAGGTGAAGTAATTCATGCGGTGAAAGGAACGTAGGAGCCAGGGCAGGGACTATAAATCTTGAAAAGTGGGAAACAGTAGCAACAATATATCTTCAAAAACCCGAACCAGTACTGTTAGCCACAACAACAATAAAGGTAGATGCAGCCTGTAGTACAAAAGAGAAGGAAGACCTGATAGAGTGTGTCACACAAAAATTTAAAATAGAATCTCCTCCTCCCACTGCTCCTCCATTATACAAGTCTAGATCACAAGTTTGTGAAAAAATCTGAGAGCCTGAAGGGATTGTTCAAAATGCCCTTTGGCAAGCCACAGAAAGAGGAGAAGAAATCCTTTTGAAAATGAGGCTAACATTGGTATTAATAGAAATCCCACATCCCTATTACGCAGGAGTGACTATAAGAGAACATGCCTCCCTGGATTTTAAATTCTTAAAGAAGTTAATCAATTATGGACCAGATGGTCTTTACATTAAGTCTCTTCTAGACAGCATTTCTCAGACAGCCTTACACCCCACTGATTGGTGCAATATAGGTGAACCACTCTTAAAGGACGAGATTATTTAGTTGGAAATCTGACTTATATGAAAGATGTTTGGAACACGGTTATAGAAAGTAAGCCAAAATTATAATTTGTGCAGAGAATTTCTGACAATTATTTTTTTCTTTCAGTTTTTGGATTCTTTTTTTTTATTGTCTGTACATGTGTTCTGTCTTTACATGTTCTGTGTGTGTGTGTTTGTGAGTTATTATGGCTGGCTCCACTGTAGCTGGAATTTGGAATGTTATCTCTTTTCCTCCCCTTCGTCCCTTCTCTCTGATGCTGCACCATCAGGGAGGAGAATGGGAGAGAGAAAGAGAGAAATTAATCTTATATTATTTAGTTTATATGACTGCTAAATGCAGTTTTACATAAGAATTACAAGGAAATAATATGTGAAGTTTTAAAGGGGCTTTAATCAAAGTCCACTAGGAGAACAACATGGGTATGAAGTTTTAGGAAAGCATAAAAGTTTTGGAAATAATTGGAAAATTCTTGGCAAACTTCTTTCTCTCTCTTTCTATCTTCTAACCCTGGCCAGGTTGTGAAGGTGGAGAGAAAGACAAGAAGAAATTGGGAAAATTTTTTCCCTCCTATCAGAAAGGCAGATTCACTAGCATTTTAATTATCTCATGCCTCTCTTAAAAGAGAAAAGTTTTTGTATAACGGGATACAACTAAAATGTAGTTATTCTGGTCATATTTTAAGTGAAACATGTCAATCCTAATTGGATGTTTAAGACAGGTCATAATTTGTATTATTTGACACTAAGGCAAATTGGGAATATGCATAAATCTGAAAATGTAAAAAGACACCTCAAAGATAAAGCTTTGAACTCCCAAGTGGAAAGGAGGAGACTAGTCGCCACTGGACTTTGTTCCAGAGTTGGCCTCACTTCCACTTACAGTTTCACAACTATTTCTTTCAAAAATGCTTTAAAGGAGTGGACACAGATGTGAAATTTTCTTGAGTAAAAGTTAGAACCATTAAGACTTTTATTTTACTCCGTAATCCAGAAATAATGTTAGAGAAAATAATTTGTAATCTGAATTTTGCTGAAACTAAAAGATGTTGGAAAAATTATGTAAAGCCAGTTATGTTTTATTTTATCAGTCCTAACAAACCTTATCTTACAATGTTTTTTAATTGCCATTTAGAAAACCAGGTATTTTCACCTTTGCCTGTTAAAGAAGTTACAGCTAAAACAATTTGATTATCATTTATAAAAGTTTTAAGTAAGATTGTTAACTAAATTTTTGGAGTTACTCCTTTTATGCTAAAACCTAACATTGTTTATGGCTCATTGTGTGTGGAAAGAAAGAAACTGAGT
>JAJHZJ010000780.1:0-54421 GCA_023548195.1 Bettongia penicillata ogilbyi | reverse complement strand
AAATTCCTCTACCCAAAGCATGTGGACCCTTGCTCTGCATTTTATATTCTTTTAGTTTCCTGGAACACTAGGAAATTAAATGAGGGGCCCAGTTTTACAAATATAGTAGTTAAAGAAACATCTTTTTAAAATTCAAACCTTTCTAAGACTAATGAAAGTTTTCTATTCATTTTACTATACTTAATTTCAGTTCACCTAAACATTAGATGTTGTTCAGTGACATGCTAAGTAAATAAACAATAAGAGAGTATACAAGCATAAATGTATATTTTTTTGTAATGTCTCTTCATAAATAAGTCAGGTGCTATCTCTACATGTCTACTGCATTTTTCAGTTAAGCTACTTTGAAGACATCAAGTTTAAAATATTGTTTATTTTGCTTTAATTATATTAGTCAGTCACCATATCAAGTATTTAGAGTTGTTTATTCTGTGCCAAGTATTATGCTAAGTGCTAGGGATACAAGACAAAAGATGAAACAATCTCTCTGCACAAGGATTTTATTTTCTATGGGAGAGATAACTTGTAAATGTATGCATCACATACATACACGCATAAGTACAGGTATGTGTATATGTGTATGTAAGTGTATGTGTATATATACACACGCAGAATAGATATATGATTAACTATATGATATTATGTGCAGTATACAGGATACAGAAAGACTTGTTAAGTGCAAGATAACTGAAAATAGAGCACTAGCAGTTGGGGAGATCAGAAAAGACTCTTTGTGTTTGAGCTGAATCTAGAACAACATAAAATTGCTCTTCATATTTCTATATATTATAAATATAACTGAGTATGACTGGCATCTAAAGCAATATAATAATCGGTGGCAACCTAAGAATTCTTTAAAGTAATCATCTTTTTAAAACATTTGAAAATGTATTAATTGAACTTCAATGCTAACAACAAATTACAAATAAATTGTATTTTCATTATGAAAAAATAATGTATCTATGAAAATATGTACTGTGTGCTATATGTGTATATGTATGGATGCTAAAATCCATACTAAGAAATTCATGCATTTGCATATGACAGTATCATAGGTTAGGAACTCTGTTGCAGAGAGGTTCAGTGACTTGCCTAAGATGACACAAATAGCTAGTTTCAGAGGGCAGGCTATAACCACAAATTCATGGTAGGACAATGATAATGTAAATGCCAATTTGCCTCTAGCCTAGGGCCAAATGAAATGAATGAAACCTTGCTTTTATAGTGTCCTTGAAATGAGTTGATTTATCACAAATTAGAATCTAACAATCATTTCATAATAGTTCCACAATATAATGGGCTTGCTTTAGTTAGGTTGTCAGGAATGAATTACCACATATTTTTCGAAACCCTTTCAAAAATAGGTTTCTGTTGTTATTGAATAGCCCAAATGCCTCTGAAGCCCTGCTTTTGGGTAGAGATACTTGTCTGTCTGCAAACAAGCAGTTTTCTTCCTTCTGAGCATTCATAGAGAAAAGATCTGCTCAGTACCAAAATGAAAACAGAAGGATCCATATAGATATTTCAATATTTATTGATTTTTGCCTCATTTCTTGAATTACTTAAATGATTGCAGTTGTATAGATATCATTCCATACAAAATATTCTTTACAGGGGATGGAGCCAAGATGGTGGAGTAGAAAGACACATATACTCTAGCACTTCCCTCACAGCCCCACAAAAATACCTGTAAAAAATGACTCTCAATGAATTCTAGAGCAGCAGAAGCTACAGAACAACAGAGGGAAAGAGTCTCTATCATGGGACACTGAGCAGAGAGAAGCACAGCCCTGGTCACATGGCACTGGAAGTAACAGGACCTGAACAGACTTCCAGGATAGAATTTCCAGCAGGGAGGATCCCATATCTCTTAAACCACAAGTGACAAAGAAAGTCCCAAAGGTCAGTGTGGGAGGGCTTCCCTAGTTGACCAAGAGGGGTTCCGACAGCACTGGCCCCAAGTGGTGGCACAGGTGGCGGCAGCAGCAGAAGGCAGGCAGCTACTGGTCAAGGAATAATCCTGGGTCAATTATTCAGGAAGCTCAGCTTAAAGCCTCGGGCAAAATTGAACAACTGATCTGAACCTCAGCCCTCAGTGGCAGCCTGGCCCCCAATCAAAGTCTGTGGGGGAACTGAAGAGCTGATTTGAATCTCAGCCTTGTACTGGGAAGAGAAGGAGGACTAGGACCTCCCCTCATGACAAAGGAGTCATAAGTCAAGTAATCAGTTGGGAAAATGCACAGAAAAGGGGAAAAAAGACCATAGAAGATTACTTTCTTGGTAAACAAGTGGCTCCTTCCATCCTTTCAGATGAGGAAGAACAAGGCATACTGTTAGAGGAAGTAAAGGCCTCTGCCTCCAGTACCCCTAAAATGAATATGAAATAGACTCAGGCCATATAAGAGCTTGAAAAGTGTGTCAGTAGCCTGCTAAAGGAGAACCAAAAATATGCTGAGGAAAATAAGACCTTTAAAAAGAGACTAACTCAACTAAAAAAAGAAATCCAAAAAGTCATTGAGGAGAAGAAGTCTTTAGAAATCAGGATTAGACAAATGGAAAAGGAGGTTCAAAAGGTCACTGAAAAAACCAGTCCTTTAAAAAAAAGAATCAAGTTCAGGGAAGCTAATGACTATGAGATAAACCAAGCACTTGGAAAACAAAACAAAAATTTGAAAAAAATAGAAAATAATGTGAAACAACTCATAGGAAAATCAACTAATCTGGAAAACAGATCAAGGAGAAACAATTTAAAAATTATGAGACTACCTGAAAGTCATGATGAAAAAAAGCGTCTAGATATTATCTGCCATGAAATTATCAAGGGAAACTGCCCTGATGTTCTAAAACCAGAGGGCAAAATAAAAATTGAAAGAATCCACTGATCATCTCCTGAAAGAGACTCAAAAATAGAAACTCCTAGGAATATTGAGGCCAAATTTCTACGTTTCAAGTCAAAGAGAAAATACTGCAAGCAGCTAGAAAGAAACAATCTGAGTAGTGTGAAAATACAGTCAGGATAACACAGGGTCCGGTAGTTTCTACATTAAGGGACTGAAGGACTTGAAATAGGATATTGCAGAAGTCAAAGTAATTGGGATTAAAACCAAGAATCACCTAACCAGAAAAACTGAGTATAGTACTTTAAGGTAATAAATAGTAATTCAATGATATAGATATCTTTCAAATATTCATGATGAAAAGACCAGAACTGAATAGGAAATTTGACTTTCAAACACAAGATTCAAGAGATGGATGACAAAGTAAACAGGAAGGAGAAATCATGAAAGACTTTATAAAGCTGAACTGTTTACCTTCCTACATGCAAAGATAATATTTGTAACTCTGGAGACTTTTCTCAGTATTTGGGTAGGTGGAGGGATTATACACACACACACACACACACACACACACGCATGCACACGCACACACACATAAAGTACAGGTTGAGTTGAATCAGAAGAGTTGATATCCATAAAATATAATAAAATAAAAAATTAGGGGTGAGGGAGGAAAATATTGGGAGGAGAAAGGGAGAAATGGAATGGGGCAGGCTATAACTTGTAAAAGAGATGAGAAAAAGCCTGTTCAGTGGAGGAGAAAAGGGAGAAGATGAGAGGTGAAAAGTGAAGCTTACTCTCTTCACATATGGCTTAACAAGGAAAGAACATGTTCACTGAATTTGATATGAAAATCTATCTTACACTACAGGAAAGTAGGGGAGGAGGGACAAGTTGGGTGAGGGGGATGACAGAAAGGAGGGAAAATGTGAGAAAGGAGTAACTAGAAGTAATCATTTTTGAAGGGACAAGGTCAAATGACAGAATAAAACAAAGAGGGGGAGGACAGGGTAAGATAGAGGGCAATATAATTAGTATTACACAACATAATTATTATGGAAGTCTTTTGCAAAACTCCACACATATAGCCTGTATTGAAACACTTGCCTTCTCAGTGGAGATGGGTAGGGAGGGAGGGAGAGAAGTTGAAATTCAAAGTATTAGAAAGGAATGTTGAAAATTATTATTGTCTGTAACAGGGTAAAAAGGAAGCACAGGTAATATGGTATAGAAATTTATCTTGCCCTACAAGAAAAGAGAGAAGATGGGGATAAGGCAAGGGTGGGATGTGATAGAAGGGAGGGTACATTGAGGGAACAGGTAATCAGAATGCAAGGTATGATGGGGAAGAGGGAGGGAAGAGATGGGGAGAAAAATTGGAATGCCAAATTTTGTGGAACCGAATGCTGAAATCTAAGCATAAATAAAAAAAAATATTCTTTACTCTTGGCTTTCCTCAATGTAAGTCATAATGCTTGCTCTTTTTATTCTCAAGTATTATATTTTAAAATACATTTAATAATTATCTATAGTCTTAATCAAGGTAAGCATTAGTTTCCTATGACATTTATTTTGTCAAGCTTACTACTGCAGTATAGAATTCATAATGTATCCAGCCAACCAATTGTTTTATCACGGGAATTAAATTTCAGACATATCTCAGGAACTGTGGTCATGTAACTCTTCCATAAAACTTTAGTTTATTAGCTTTCCATTGACTTCCTGATGTCACTGATTGATCAGCTCTAATAATTGCACTAAGTATTAAGACATCACTGACACTCCAGGAATAACTCTGCTTTCCTCAACTGACCTATCAAACCACGCTCAGCTAATCTAATGTTCTCCATGTTGTCTTTATTTCAATACACAACATTTACTAATATTTGTGCCCTTCACAGAAATATCAATCAATGAGGCAGGCTAGCTGGTCCTGTTGTTTTGTGGACTTAATAAGGTGAAGAATAATGCAGAATTTATGGAGTTTGAAGTATAAAATATTTGAATTGTAATCTATAATTAGTATGATTTGACTTTTTTATACATTTCCTGTCACCACACAAATTCACACTCCTGACTCCAGATATTTTCTGGTTGTGACCCTGAGTAAATTATTTAAATCTCAATGCTTAGAGGCTTCTTAAAAGTTACAAGTTGACAACCTGCATTGAGTTTATTCATCAGAAGATTCCCTACATCAATGAAATCACAGGAAGAGTTTCTATTCCTTCTCCATCAATATTTAATTTTTTTTAATTTCCTACTGACTTCTCACTCCTTCAGTCAAGACATACTACCCCACTTCATAATGCACATTCACATCTTATTTATAACAGTTTTATAAATTGGGTGGTTAAATGACAAGTTTTATAAACTCTATATTCAGAAGCAGTACCTGAAACCCAATTCTCCCAGATTCCATGATTGGGCATCTATCCATCATATATTATTACTTTTCTTCTTTGACAATATTTACATGACTAGACTTTTAAAGCTAATAATGATTCAACATACATGTTTCAGTGTTTTTGAGACTCACTTGAATGCAACTTTCATTGACTTGGAATTATATTGCTTTTAACAATGAATTGTGATGAACATACAGTTCAAATTATGAGTTGTCCCAATGATATAGTTGTGTGAACAAACAACACTAACCGTGTTGCTTATTAATGAAAGTAGGAATAGTCTCTGAAATAGTTTTGCTGCCATATAAATAGACTTGAAATTCTTAAGAAATAAGCTACAATATTAAATTCTAAATAAACAAGCTTATGCTATGAAATATAATATGAAAACTTGGGGGAAAGGGAACCCTGAACTGAATGTGTGATTTCCTTAATATATGGAACTCTCAGTGAGGAAATTTCTTGTGCCTATGTAAATCTACAACTATTCTGTAATCTATCTTCTTAGAAAGTTACCTGAGTTCATGGAGGCAAGATAGTGGAGTAAGCAGTAAATAGCTGTCACACTCCCCAATTGACATCTAAAAAAACTAACAAAAAATAGTGACCTAGGAAAGTCCTGGTACAGTGAAGCTAATGGAAAGACAGGGTGGAGCAATCTTTTAGCCTGGGAAACTTGGAGGATCAGAAAGAAAGACCTTTTTCACTTGGCTAAAAGGGAAGCATGTTTAAGGACAGGGAATATCTCAGCAAGTCAGCACAAGCTCCACCTCAACAAACCACCAGGAGATTCTGAACACCACTGTGGCAAATCAGGAAAAAAACAACACCAGGACCCCCAATATGATTTAACATATCCAGGAGAACCAGGAAACTCCAGCTCAGACAATCACCATGCACTCATGTGCAACACCAGGAAGACAGAGGTCTTCTAGCTGTGGAACTCCACATGCTTAAGCCAAGCCCAAGGCAGACAGATATCCTCAAGTGAATAGACCTCCAAGTATAGCTCCAGGAAAATGCAGAAAAAAGCCCTGCCTGTCTGCAGCACATGCCAGACATCACCATTAGAACTCCAGCTCAGCATCAGGCAAACTGCCAGATACAGCCTCTATCTGCCAGGAACTGGGGCTCTAGCACACAAAAACAGTTACCAGACCCCTGGCCTCCAGCACAAGAAGCTTGGGACAGTGCCTGTTGTGCTCCATAAGAAGAGCTCAAAGTGAAAATCAGAGAATTGGTGAACAACACGAGAGAAAAGCAAAAATGAACACTGATTATAGATTCTTTCTATGATGCCAGTGAAGAACAATACAATAATTTAGAAGAAAACATTGTTAATATACTTTCATCTGCACTGTCGAAAAGGAATATAAATTGGTCTCAAGGCCAAAAACCTTCTTAAAAGAGCTTAAGAAGGATTTTCAAATCAAATGAGAGAGATAGAAGAAAAATGGGGGAAAATGAGCAGTTTGCAAGAGAGAATTAATAGCTCAGGAAAGGAAGGTCAAAAATTAAATATAGAAAACCAAGATAACTCTTTCAAAGAGCATAATTGCCAAAATGTGGGGGAAAAATGCTGAAGAAAACAAATCCTTAAAAAGTAGAACTAACGAAATGAAAAAGGAAGTACAAGAACTCACTGAAGAGAACTAGTCTTTAAAAAGTAGAATTGACTAAAAGGGAAAAGAAGGAACTTTTAAAAGTTAACTGAAGAAAACAATTTGTTTAAAAATAAAATTAGTCAAGTGAAAGCTAATGACTCTATAAAACATCAAGAATCAATAAAAAAAAATCAAAAGAATGGAAAAACAGAAGAAAATGTAAAAAACCTCATTGGAAAAGAAACTTCCATGGAAAATAGATACGGGAGGGATAATTTAAGAATTATTGGTCTTTTTGAAAGCCATAATCAAAGACAAAATCCTGGACAGTGATCTTTCAATAAATTTTGAAGGGAAACTGGCCTGATGTCCCAGACTGAGAGGGTAAAATAGTCATTAAAAGAATACATGAACTTAGAGAAATCATCTGCATTTCTATATATTACTAATGAAGCCCAACAGCAAGAGATAGAAAGAGAAATCCTATTTAAAGCTGTGCTAGACATCATAAAATATCTGGGAGTCTACCTGTCAAAACAAACCCAGGGACTACATGAACACAATTACAAAACACTTTTCGCACAAATCTAAGTAATTGAAAAAATCATCTGTTGCTAGTAGGTAAGCTGAGTCAATATAATAAAAATGACAATTGAATCTAATTAATTAAACTTATTCAGTGCCATACCAATGAAACTACCAGACAATTATTTCCTAGAGCTAGAAAAAATAATATCAAAATTCACCTGGAAGAACAAAAGAATATCAAGAAAACTAATGAAAAGAAAGGCTAGGGAAGGTGATCTAACTCTACCAGATCTCAAATTGTATTATAAAGTAGCAATCATCAAAACCATTTGGTACTGGATAAGAAACAGAGGGGTAGGCTATTGGAATATTTTAGGTACTCAAGACACAATAGTCAATGAATATAGCAATCTAATGTTTGATAAACCCAAGGACCCCAGCTTCTGGTATAAGAACACATTGTTTGACAAATATTGCTGCCAAAACTGGATAACAGTATGGCAGAGACTGGGCACATTCCATACACAAGAATGAAATCCAAATGGACACATGATCTAGGTGCACAAATTTAGGGGAACAAGGAATAGTGTATTTGCCAGATTTATGGAGAATGGAGAAATTCACGACCCAATAAGAGATAGAGAGCATTATGAATTGAAAAATGGATAATTTTCATTGCATCAAATTGAAAAACTTTTGCACAAACAAACTCAATGCAACCAAAGTTAGGAGGGAGGCAGAAAACTGGGAAAAATTTTTTTCAACTAGCGTCTGAGATAAAGGGCTCATTTGTAAAATATATAGAGAACTGAGTCAAATGTACAAGAATACAAATCATTCCCCAATTGATAAGTGATCAAAGGATTGAAACAGGGAGTTTTCAGAGGAAGAAATTAAAGCCATCTATAACCATATGACAAAAATGCTCTAAATCATTATTGATTATAGACTCAAATCAAAACAACTCTGAAGTACCACATCACACCAATGTGAAGTTTACTCTCATCAAATTTGGCTAAAGGAGAAAATAGCATGAACACTGAAGAATTGAATATGACAATCTACCTTACCCTACATTAAAGTAAGGGAGAAGGTGATAAAGTTGGGAGTATAGAAGGGAAGTCAAATGGGAGGAGGGAGTAATCAAACACTTTTGAGGAGGGACAGGGTCAAAAGAGAGAATAGAATAAATAAGAGGCAGCATAGGATGGAGGGAAATAAATTTAGTTTTTCACAACATGACTGTCATGGAAATGCATTGCATGACTTTCTATGTATAATACGTCATATTGCTGGCCTTCTCAATGGGCATATGTGAAAATGGAGCAATGGAGAGAAATTGGACTTCAAAGTTTTAAAAATGGATGTTAAAAAATATTTTGACCTGAAACTGGAAAATATGGCATACAGGTAAAGGGGTATAGAACGCTATCTTGCCCTACAAGAAAATAAAGGAGAAGGTGATAAAAGAATGGGTGGTGATAGAAGGGAGGTCAGATTAGGGAAGGGGTAATCAGAATGCTACTTTCTTTGGGTGGGGGAAGGGGAGATATGGAAAGAATATCTGGAGCTCAAAATTTTGTGGAAGTGAATGTTGGAAACTAAAAATTAATTAATTATTTAAGGGGAAAAAAGACATGAGTTTTATATCAATGGAATAGGCCATATACACAAGACACAGTAGTCCATGATTATAGTATTCTATTGTTGATCAAACAAAAACTCCAACTTCTGGGATAAGAACTCATTGTTAGGCAAAAATTGCTGGGAAAAGTGGAAAACAGTATGCAGGAACTAGGCATAGGTCAATATCTTATCCAGATAACTTGAAAATGAGTACATAATTTAGACATAAAAGGTGATACCATGAACAAATTAGGAGAGCAAGGAATAGTTTACCTGTCAGATATATGAAGAATGAAAGAATTTATCACCAAACAAGAGATTAGAAACATCATGAAGTGCAAAATGGTTAATTTTTTATTACATTTAAATTGAAAAGCATTACTTTTGCCTAAACACAGCCAATGCAACCAAGATTAGAAGGGAAACTCTCTGGAACAAAAACTGCAACCAGTGACAATGATCAAGTACTCATCTCTAAAATATATAGAGATAAAAGTCAAATTTATGTATGTGCAAGTTATTCTCCAGCTGATAAATGATCAAAAGATATAAAGTTTTCAGATGAAGAAATTAAAGCTATCTATAGTCGTGAAAAAGTGCTTTAAATCACTATCAATTAGGGAAATGCAAATTAAAACAACTGTGAGGTGCCACATAACACCTATCAGATTGGCTAATGTAACACAATAGGAAAATGATAAATGTTGGAGAAGATTTGGGAAAATTGGAACACTAATGCATTGTAGTTGGAGTTGTGAATTAAACATATATTGTAGAGTAATTTGGGACTGTTCTCAAAGAGCTATAAAACTGTGCATACACTTTGATCCAGAAATACTACTGCTAGGTCTGTATTCCAAAGAGGTGGGAAAAAAAGGGAAACAGGACCCACATGGACAAAAATATTTATATTAGGTTTTGCTGTTGTTAGCAAAATGTTGGAAGTGCAGGGGATGCCCATCAATTGGGAAAAGGCTGAACAAGTTGTTGTACAAAAATGTAATGTAAAGCTATTTTTCCATAAGTAATGATAAGCAGGTGGATTTTAGAAAAATAAGGAAAGTTTTGCATGAACTAATGCTAAGTAAATTGAGCAGAACCAATATAAAATTGTACACAGTAACAGCAACAATGTGTGATGACTGACTTTGATAGACTTAGCTCTTCTCAGTAGTGCAATTATCTTAAGTAATTTCAAAAGACTCAGGATGGAAAATACTATCCACCTCCACAAAGAACTATTGAGTTGAATGCAGATCAAAGCATACATTTTTCTTTCTAATGTTTTTTTCCCTTTTGGTTTGGTTCTTCTTTCACAATATAACTAATGTGGAAATATGTTTAATATGATTGTATATGTATAGCTTTGCCAAGCATTCAAACTAAGCTTCAGAGACTGCAAGTCTAATGGACTGGCCATGTTGTTCAAATCCAAAATTTATGCTTATGAAAAACATTGTTTTATGGAGAGCTCCAGTGGAGAAGGCAATCGCATGGTGGTCAGAAGAAGCAATATAAGGACACTTGCAAGGCCTCTCTGAGAACTTTGGATTTGATTATGGGACATGGGAGACACTGGCACAGAACCTCTCAGCAAGACATGCACACAACAGAAAATATGCTGTGCTCCATGAGTAAAGCAAAATTGAAACAGTACAAAGGAAACATAGGATGTGCAAATTTGGAGTAATCACTCCAAATGTTCATATGGACCATCTGTGCCCCTTCTGTGGTACAGCATTTTGAGCTCATATTGGTCTGATCAGCCACAATCATACACATTGAAACTTCACTTTATAATGGTGGTGTCATTTTGGTCCTCTTTGAGAACAAAGGACAACAACCAACATGTATATCCTATATCGGATTTCATGCCATCTTGCCCTAGAGGGAAGGTGGAGAGGAGGGAAAATTTAGAACTAAAAATCTTGTAAAAGAGAATGTTGAAAACTAAAATATATAATTGAAGAAAACACATAAAAAACTTAAAAGTAAATTAATTAAGAAAAAGAAAGCTATCTGGGACATGGAGGAGTTAAGTGGCATTCCCAGTCCCACATACAGAGGATGTGTCAGCAATATCAATCATAGTCTCTCTCCGTTTATTTGTTTGATTGACTCCTGATTCTGAAGCCAGTGCTCTGTCTTCTTCACCAGGTTATTATCACCTTCTCATATATTCTGATAGAGAAATCAGAGCCCAGGGGCAGAGCCAAGATGGTGGAGTGAGAGCAACGACTCACCTAAGCTCTCAGACAAACTCTTCCAGGTACCTCTGAAAGGAGAATCTGACCAAATTTTGGAGGTGCGGAATCCAGTGAGAGACAGATTGTGATGGATTCGGAGCTCAGCTTGGACTGGAAGGTCCATGGGAAGGATCTGTTCCACAGGGGTGAGCCCACAGTGCACAGTGCAGCATGGCCAACGCAGCAGAGCAGAAGAGACCTGAGAAACCTGAGTGGTGGGTGGAACCAGAGGAGTGGCACTAAGGGCAGGACACAAGCCGACCAAGTCAGTGAGAGCCACTGAGCGCCAGATATCAGTGCAGCAGCTCCTGAGACCTTCAGCTCAAAGAGCAAACTTCGGTAAGTCACCTACTTGAACTTCTGGAAGCCAGGATGGCAGAGTGATCAACAAATGCTCTCTCCTCCCCCCTTGATGACCATGAAAGAACCATAAAATATTTCCCCAGAAAAATCCCAGATGAGTAGAAACAGCAGAAGGAGTCCAATAGTCTCATAACACCTGAGATGAGGAAAATAGCTAAGAGGGATTCCTCCTACGGTGGCAGAGGCAAACCGGAAAGACAGAGAGCCCAGGGCAGAGAAAATTCGCACTAGGACCCAGGCAAGCCTCAGCGCCAGGAGAGGAGCCCCAGGAGGGGTGGGAACACGCATTAGCATCCAGGTGTGCCTCAGCTGTCCAGGGGAATCAGAAAGACAATAGGGCAGCTGGGATTACCAGCCCCTGAGCTTCCCTTTGCCTCAGTTCAGCTGAGGAGATCTCCTGTGACCAGACCACCCTTTCTCCACACTTAACAAGCTAAACCTAGGGCTGATCACCAGGGAAACACCAAACAAAAACCTGCTTTTAGCTTTTTCACACATCAGCTCAGCAAAAAGTTCTGTAGCTTCTGACTGAAAGAACCAGAAGCCACAACACTCAATCAACATCATGAACAGGAAAAAGCAGAGGACCGAAAGAACCATAGAATCTTTCTATGAGGATAAGGACCAAAACACAAACGCCAAAGAGATCACAGCTGAGACTTTACTTCCATCTGAAACTTCAGAAGGGACTATGAACTACTCGCAAGTACAAGCAGCTCTCCTGGAACAGCTGAAGAAGGAAATAGAAGATAAACTGGCCAATGATTTTAAAATTATTAAGAAAGAATTCACTGATGGGAACATCTCCTTGAAAAGGAAAATTGAACAAATGGAAAAAGAAGTTCAAAAATTAACTGGAGAAAATAACTTCCTAAAAGGGCAAATGGAAAAGGAAGTACAAAAATTAACTGGAGAAAATAGCTTCTTAAAAGGAAAAATTGGGCAGATGAAAAAGGAGATACAAAAGTTAACGGAAGAAAACAATTTGATGAAGATTAGAATTGGGAAAGTAGAAACTAACGGCTCAATGAGACAGCAAGAATCAGTCAAACAAAATCTAAAGAATGAAAAGATAGAAGAAAATGTAAAATATCTCATTGGAGAAATCAGAGATTCAAAATATTTGCTTGGAAACATTTAATGAAATTATTGGTAATTTTGCATTGAATTTTATTGAGTCGTAGGGCATAGAGTTCGAGCATTCTTTCAAGATTTTATGGTTCAACTTCATCATTTCATGAACAAGGAAAATGAGGCCTCAAAATATTAAGTTACATTGCAAAGAATTATACAAGCAGGAGGCAGGAGAGCTTCTATCCAAATTCAAGTCTTTTGACTTCAAATTTAGTGCCTTCCCTTCTATGCTCATTTTTTATATTCCCTTGGAGAGATAGTTCCCTGTACCACTATTGTGCTATGAGAAATGAACAAGAAGACTTCAGAGAAGCCTGGAAAGACTTATATGAACTGATGCTTAGTGAAAGAAGAACCAGGATAACTTTATACACAGCAACAACCAGTGTGTGAGAAATTTTTCTTGTAGACTTAGTACTTCGTTGCAATGCAAAGACTTAAACAATTTCCAATGGACTCTTGAAGCAAAATGCCTTCCACATCCAGAGAAAGAATTATGGATTTAGATCACAAATAGAAACAGACCATTTTTTCTTTTGTTATGTTTTGTTTTGTTTTATGGTTCATTTTAATTCTTCTATGCAACATGTATTTTATAGAAATGCACATGTAGAACTTAAGGAAGATTGTATGCCATCTCAGGTAAGGAGTGAGAAAGGAGGGAAAATTGAGGGGAAAGGAGGGAAAATTGAAGGAAAGGGGGGGAAAAACACAAAGATTTATGGAAGTGCTTATTGAGCACTTAAAACCAATAAAATATTTTAATTAAAAAGAAAGAATTAGGTTTTGTGTCCTGTGGCTAGATTCTTTGAATACCATCTTTCCCACTATACTAAAAAATAATCAGAAACATTTTTTTTCTGTCTTCTTGGGAGAAAAGGGAAAAGTTAGTGGAAAAATACCAGAAAAAAAGCAGATTGATTTTAATTGTAGTGATTAAAAAACACATTTCTTACTGAGATAACATAAAAAGAAAAGGAAATTCCTTTCTGAAGAAAAAATATCATGATCCTTTGAAAAACACTTTTAAATGGAACCAATATGTAAACACATGTTTAGTGATTTCTGGTGTGATATATATTTTATTATCTTACAAGCTGTTTTTTTTTTTCATTTTTATTTTTCACACCTACATAAAATTGAATTGACAGAATAACTTTGATGGCATTGCGTAATGTCCTAAAATTTTGAACTCTTAAAAGCATCTGCTATTCAAGTATAATTTTGTTAAATTTACAATTGTTGCAAAGTTTTCATATGTAATGATTATGCTTTTCACTAATTTATAAGTCACCTACTATAGAATTTGTCTTGAATCATGTTAGAGTAAAAATTTGACTTAACATTACAGAGTTTGACTTTTAAAACACTTGCACCTGTTTGATCTCTAGCCTAATATAGAGATGAACTTATTTTTAAATTTCTCCTATAAATTTCATAAGAATGAGAATGGGTTTTGTATCATGTTTACCCGTAAATCACTGCAAAGAACAGTGTTTTTTACTCAGGAGAACAATATATATCTGACCAACAAATATTTAACAAATGGCTAATATATTCTAGGTAATGCAGTAGGTCCTGGCATAGAAAAGTATAAATGAAATAAGATTATGATCTTAAGGAGATTCCATTCAATTTGTGTATATTTAAATTAAATTCTAGTTTGAAATAAAGGTTCAAAAGTTATAATTTCCATCATGGCTTTCCAATCTTCCTTCTCAATCCTTACCTCCACCTCACCAGGTATAATACCTTCCACCTGCCTATCATCTATTATGATACTTCGTACCTCCCTTACATGCTTACTTTTGGTCCCTGGATGTACACCGTTCATCTTCTGTAGTTAAGTCTGAGGACTTTTATAGAGCACTGTCTTCCCCATTCAATGGATATCTCCTTGATTTCCAATTCTTTATTACCACCACAGAAAGAGCTACTATAAATATTTTTTGTAAAATTGTTTCATCTCTTCAGGATTCAGACCTAGTAGTGGTATTATTGGATCTCTGAACACTTGGTTCAATAAAAGAGAGAAAGATGATACCAATAAGCTAGTCTGAAAAACAAAACCCCGAGGGAGGGGAAATTAAACTAAAAAAAATCAAATAAACATCGAAGTGGAAATTCTGCAATTAAAATAAATGAACAAAATATAAAGTAAAAAATGAATTAGAAAGAGAACTGGATTTTTTTTTTTTTGAAAATGAAGTATAAGCCATTAACTAGCTTGATTTAAAAAAGCATAAATAAAAAAAAAAATTTCAGTATCAAACAATGAAAAGGAAAAATCAATAAAGAAGACATGAGCATATTGTAGGTTGAATTTTGTCTAAATATGTGCCAATAAATCTGTTAATCTAAAATGATTTTATTGAAAATTACAAAAATGTTAATTGCCAAATTGAATCATGCAGGAAAATACTTAAATGATCCTATTTTGGAAAAAAGGAAATTGAAATTTTGTAAATTAACTTCAAAAGGAAAGACAGGACAAGATGGATTTGCAAGTAATTTTTATGAAACATATGAAGAACAATTAATTTCATTTTTTCCTTAAAAACTCAATTATTTTAATTTTCTTAAAATTTATTATTTTTAGTTTTCAACATTCACTTATATAAGAGTTTGAATTTCAAATTTTCTCTCTCTCCTTAGCTTTCTCCCTCTCTAAGATAGGATAAAATCTGAAATAGGCTTTACTTATGCACTCATACTAAACAAATTTTCACCTTCGTATGATGAAAAGAATTAGAAATAATGGGATGAACCATGGGAAAGAAAAACCAAAGTAAAACAACAAAAGAAAAGGAGTGTGAATAGTATGCTTCCATCTGCATTCAGACTCCAAAATCCTTTGTCTGGATGTGGATAGTATTTTCCACCATGAGTCTTTTGAAATTGTCTTAGATCCTTGTATTGCTGAGAAGAGCTAAGCCTATCAAAGTCAATCATCACACAATGTGATTGTTACTGTGTAAAATGTTCTACTGGTTTTACTCATTTCACTCCAGCATCAGTTCATACAAATCTTTCCATGTTTTTCTAAAGTCTGTTGGCTTACCATTTCTTTTTTTTCTCAAAATTTCTTTATTTGGGATTTCTGAAGATGGATGTGTGAGAGCAATTACTCACCTAAGCGCTTAGAGAAACTCCATCACACACCTCTAAAAAGAGAATCTGACTAAATTTTGGAGGTGCAGATTCCAATTGGAGACAGACTGTGGGAGTTTCACAGTCCAGGACAGATGGCAACATCAACAGGAAGAATCTGTTTCACTAGGGTAGAGGAGCATACAGAGCACAGCAGAGTGCATCTTGGCCAGTCACGGCAGGGCTGAGCAGGAAAACTCCAGGGCAGTCAGAGGAAGTGGCAGCACTGTAGGATAGCAGCTCAGGGGGAGAATCCAGCAGAGTCAAGTGAGTGAGAGATGCTGAAGGAGGCCTAGGTAGCTGAAGCAGCTGCTTGGAGATTTTCAGTCAGCAGATTAAATGTCTTTAAGTCACCTACTTGAATTTCCTGGAGCCAAAATGTCAGAGTGATCAGTAAATGCTTTCTCCCCCTCCCCTTGTTGACCTTGAAAGAACCATAAAATATTTCCCAGAAAAATAATGGATCAATGAGATCAGCAGAATGGGTAAATAGTCCCACAACACGGCTAGGAAAATAGCAAATGAATATTCCCCTTACTGTGGCTGAGGGACAGAGTTGTCCAAGACAGACATAGTTCCATGGCTGTGGAGCCTCCCTCTAGGGCCATGGTGTGCCTAATCACTCCAGGGGAAAAGGAAAGTCAGCTGGTATCTCCAAGCCCTGAGCCTGTCTTTGTTCTACCTCAGCTGAGGAGATCTCCAGTGACCAGATCACTCCTCCCCCACACTTAACAAGCTAGCTTCAGGGCTAATCCAAGGAAACACAAACAAATTTCACTTGCTCTTGCTTTATGACAGGTGCTAGTTCTGCACAAAGTTCTTTAAAGTCTAGCTGATAGAACCAGTAGCCACAACACACAAAACCTTACAATCATGACCAAAAAGCAAAGGAGAAAGGAAAATACCATAGAATCTTTCTATGGGGAAAAGGACTAAAACACAAATACCAAAGAGATCAGTATTGAGACAGTACTCCCATCTGAAACTTCAGAAGAAGTTGAACTGAAGTATGAATTGCTTGTATGCAGAAAGAGCACTCCTGGAACAGCAGAAGAAGGAAATGGAGGAAAAAGTGGCCAATGATTTTAAAAGAATGAAAAAAAGAATTCACAGAAGAGAACAACTCTTTAAAAAGGAAAATTGAACAAATGGGAAAGGAAGCATAAAACCTAACTTGGAAAACTGGACAAATGGAAAAGAAACACAAAACTTAACTGGAAAAATTGGACAAATGGAAGAGGAAGTACAAAAACTAACTAGAGAAAATAATTCCTTAAAAGGAATAATTGGACAGATGGAAAAGGAGATGCAAAAGTTAAAGGAAAACAATTTGGTGAAAATTACAATTGGGGAAGTAGAAGCTAATGACTCTATGAGACATCAAGAATCAGTCTAACAAAATCTAAAGAATGAAAAGACAGAAGAAAATGTAAAATATCTAATCGGAAAAAAAAAAAAAAAAAAAACAACGGACCTGTAAAATAGATCCAGGAGAGCAAATTTAAGAATTATTGGCCTACCAGAAAGTCATGATAAAAAAAAAGAGTCTGGAATATATCTTCCAAGAAATCATCAAGGAAAACTTCACAGAAGTGTTAGATTTAGAGGGCAAAATAGTTATCAAAAGAATCCACTGTTTACTTCCCAAAAGGGACCCCAAACTAAAACACCAAGAAATATCATTGTCAAATTTCAGAACTATCAAGTGAAGGAGAAAATAGTACAGACTGCGAGAAAGAAGTCATTCAAATACAGAAAAACTACAGTCAGGATCACACAGGACCTTTCAGCTTCTATGTTAAAAGATCAAAGGAATTAGAATACTATATTTTGCAAGACAAAGGAGCTGGGACTATAAACAAGGATCAATTACCCAGCAAAGTTCGGCATTTCAGGCAAGGAGATGGACATTCAGCAAAATAAGGGATTTCCAGAACTTCCTAATCAAAAAGCCAGAAGTCAATAGAAATTTGGATCTTCAAACACAGGTCTCAAGGGAGGCATAAAAACGTAAATAGGGGAAAAGAAAACTTGTTACTCAATTTGGACAAACTGTTTACCTCCCTATAAGGAAAGATGATCCTAGTTATTCTAGAGAGTTGCATATTCAATATGAAATATGAAAGGGATACTCAGAGAAAGAGGGGATGGGTATAAAGAAAATAATGTGATGATAAAAATGTGACTTAAGCATGTGAGGGGGTTGTAGTAGGAGATGTGAAAAGATGGGAGAAGAAAATGGTAAAATACATCACAGGAAGAAGTGAAAAATTGTATCTGAGTAGAGAGAAAGAGGGGAGGGAGATGAACATTGTTTGAGAGGCACTCTCGTCTGTTTTGGTTCAAGAAGGGAACAACAAGCTTAATTAAGCACATAAATCTAACTAGTTCTAGGCAGTAGGAGGGGAAGAGAAGGGGGGAGGCTAAAAAGGAGAAAAGAAGTAACAAAGGTAAAGAGCAGTAAAAGGGAGGAGGGCTGAAAGAAGGAAGGGAAAACTGCGGGAAGTGGCGGTAAAAAATTAAAACTCCATTGTGGAGGGGAAGGGAGAATGGAGAACTAAAAGCACAAACAGTTGGAAAGAGGATGGAGGGAAAGAAACAGATAGTATTTACAACTGTGAAAACGAATAGGATGAGTTCTCCAGTAAAATGGAGACAGACAGCAGAATGGACTAAAAGCCATAATCCAACAATATGTTATTTACAAGCAGCACATTTGAAATGGAGGGATACATACAGGATAAAGGTAAAAGTTTAGAGTAGGATATATTGTGCTTCAGGTGATGGAAGAAAAGCAGGGATAGCAATCCCAATCTCAGACAAAGCAAAATCATAAATAGATCTAATCAAAAGAGATGAGGAAGGAAGTATATCCTGCTAAAAGGCACCATAGACAATGAATATATTTTAGAAAAATTTAGACTGGAATTTCTGTATATAACATACTATCAATTAAATCACTTTTTCCCCTGGAATGCCAGTAATCACCAAAATCTAATGCCTGACCCTGAATTTAAATCAGTTCATTTAGTTTATAGAGATGTTAAATATTCGTTCAACTTTGCTATCTTTTCCTTCTGTTACCTCATTGGTTGTTTTATTTATCTATGTTTTGTGTTCTGATTCAGATATTTTTTTCACTGACCACTACTTTATAATCACATGCTTAAATGATGTTTTAAAAAATTAATCCTTCTTTCAAAGGTTGACTTTTTGTCCTGTATTATGTTAATTTTTAAAGGTCTTCAGAATTGTTCTTATGACTTCTGTCGTTGTTTCATTTTCATATTTAGTCTTGTGAGTTTTTTAGATTTCTATTGTTATTGTTACAATTTTAATACACATTTATCACATATAACCTCTCCCCTTTTATTTCTTGAAGTTAATGATTTTTCTAGGAATTTTTCTTTTTTAAAATATATTTATTTTTATTTTTCACTATTCACTTCCACAAGATTTTGACTTCGAAATTTTCTCCACATCTCTCTCCACCACCACCCCAAGAAATCATGCCTTTCTAATTTCCCCTTCTCCCAATTTGCCCTCCCTTCTATCTTACCTCTCCCTTCTGTCATCTCCTTCTCTATTTTCTTGTAGGGCAAGATAGATTTATACACCCCATTGCCTCTATGTCTTATTTTACATTTGACTATAAGCAGATTTTTAGAAGTCATTATTAGAATTTTGAGTTCTAACTTCTCTCCTTTCTTTCTTCCCCACCAATCCCCACTGAGAAGCTATGAAATTCAATATAGATTTCATATGTATAGTCACAAAAAACACAAAATAGTCATGATGTGAAAGACCTCCATCCTATTCTGCCTCCCATTTATTCTATTCTCTCTTTTGATCCTCTCCCTCCTCAAACGTATTTAATTCTAGTTACCTTCTCCTCCCATTTACCCTCCCTTCTACCAACTCTCTGCCTCCACTTATGCCCTTCCCCCTTACTTTCCTGTAATGTAATATAGATTTTCATACAAAATTGAGTGTATATGTAATTGCCTCCTTCAGCCAAATGCCATGATAGTAGGGTTCACTCATTCTCTCTCACCTCCTCTCTCTTTCCCTTCACTGAAAAAACTTTTTCTTGCCTTTTTATGTGAGAGATAATTTGTCCCATACTATTTCTCCCTTCTTCCTTCTCCCAATATATCCTTCTCTCACCCTTGAATTTTCTATTTTTAGATATTATCCGTCCATATTCAACATACCTTTCAACTATTCTAATACTGAGAACAGTCTCAAAAATTACAAATATCTTTCAATGTAAGAATAAAGAGTTCAACTTCAGTAATTCCCTTATAATTTCTATTTTGTGTTTACCTTTGCATGCTTCTCTTGTTTCTTGTGCTTGAATGTCAGAGTTGCCATTCAGCTCTGGTATTTTCATCAAGAATGCTTGAAAGTCTGCTATTTCACTGAATGATCTTTTTTTCACCCTGAATATAGTAATCAGTTTTCCTGGATAGGCAATTCTATGTTTTAATCCTACCTCCTTTGACCTCTGGAATATCATACCCAAAGGTCTTTGATCTTTTAAAGTCGAAATTGATAGATTTTGTGTTATTCTAAGTGTGGCTCCATGACACACGAATTACTTCTTCTGACTGCTTGCAATATTTTCTCCTTGACTTGGGAACCCTGGAATTTGGCTACAATATTCCTAGGAGTTTTTCTTTTCACCATTTTCAGGAGGCGATGGGTGGATGATATAAATATCTATTTTACCCTCTAGTTCTATAATATCAAGACAGTATTGTTTGGTAATTTCTTGAAAAGGATGTCTAGGCTTTTTTTTTTTTTTCATCATGGCTTTTAAGTAAGTCCATTAATTTTTAAATTGTCTCTCCTAGGCGTATTCTCCAGGTCAGTTGTTTTCCCAATGAATTATTTAACATTGTCTGCTATTTTTCTCATTTCTTTCACTTTGTTTTATAATTCCTTGATTTTTCATGAAGTAATTAGCTTCATATGATGCATTATAATCTTTAAGAAATTATTTCTTCCATGATATTTTTAGACCTCCTTTTCCATTTGGCCAATTCTTTTTTTATTGATATTTATGTTTATATGGTATCTTTGATCATAATTTTCTTTCTTTTTTTCTTTTTGTTTTGGTAAATAAATATTTATTTAACTTTTTACATTCGTTTTCACAAAATTTTGGGTTCCAAATTTTCTCCCCTTTTCTCCCCTCCCCCCACCCAAATACCCCAAGCAATCTAATTTTCCCTATCACCAATCTGCCCTCTCTTCTATCATCCCTCCCTTCTCTTGTCCCATCTTCCCTTTTGTCCTATAGGGCCAGATGACTTTCTATTACTCATTAACTGTATGTCTTATTTCCTAGTAGCAACAACAATACTCAAGAGTTGTTCCTAAAACTTTGAGTTCCAAATTCTTCCCATCCCTCCCTCCCCACCCATTCCCTTTGGGAAGGCAAGCAATTCAATATAGGGCATATCTGTGTAGTTTTGCAAATGACTTCCATAAGAGTCGTGTTGTGTAAGACTAACTGAATTACCCTCCATCCTGTCCTGCCCTTCATTGTTTCTATTCTGTCTTTTGATCCTGTCCCTCCCCAAGAGTGTTGACTTCAAATTGCTCCCTCCTCCCATTACCCTCCCTTCCATCATCACCCCCCTTGCTTATCTCCTTCTTCCCCACTTTCCTGTATTGTAAGATAGGTTTTCATACCAAAATGAGTGTGCATTTTATTTCTTCCTTTAGTCGACTGTGATGAGGGCAAACTTCTTGTTTTTTTTTTTCTCAGCTCACCTCTTTTTCCCTCCACTAAAAAGTCTCCAGCTTGCCTCTTGAATGACATATAATTTACCGCATTTCATTTCACCCTCTTTCCTCCCCCTACCTTTCTCACCATTTACCTTAGTTTCTTTTAAGATATGGTCCCATCCTATTCAATTCTCTCTGTGTTCTCTGTCTCTGTATGTGCGTGCATGTGTGCATGTGTGTGTGCGTGTACACGTGTACATGTGTATGTGTGTGTGTGATCCCACCAATTACCCAGATACTGAAAAGTTTTAAGAGTTACAAATATTGTCCTTCCATGTAGGAATGTAAACAGTTCACGTTTGGTAAGTCCCTTATGACATCTCTTTGCTGTTTACTTTTTCATGCTTCTTCTCATTCTTGTGTTTGAAAGTCAAATTTTCTTTTTAGCTCTGGTCTTTTCATCAAGAATGATTGAAAGTCCTCTGTTTCATTGAAACACCATATTTTCCCCTGAAGTATTATACTCAGTTTTGCTGGGTAGGTGATTCTTGGTTTGAGTCCTAGTTCCTTTGACTTCTGGAATATCCTATTCCATGCCATTTGATCCCTTAATGTAGAAGCTGCTAGATCTTGAGTTATCCTGATTTTATTTCCACAATACTGGAACTGTTTCTTGCTACCTGCTTGCAAGATTTTCTCCTTGACCTGGGAATTCTGGAATTTGGCCACAATGTTCCTAGGAGTTTCTCTTTTTGGATCTCTTTCAGGCAGTGATCGATGGATTCTTTCAATACTTATTTTGCCCTCTGGTTATAGAATGTCAGGGCAGTTTTCCTCGATAATTTCATGGAAGATGATGTCTAGGCTCTTTTTTTGATCATGACTTTCAGGTAGTCCCATAATTTTTAAATTGTCTCTCCTGGATCTATTTTCCAGTTCAGTTGTTTTTCCCATGAGATATTTCACATTCTCTTTCATTTTTTCATTCCTTTGGTTTTTTTTTGTGATTTCTTAGTTTCTCAGAAAGTCTTTAGACTCCATCTGTTCCATTCTAATTTTGAGAGAACTATTATCCTCAGTGAGCTTTTGAACCTCTTTTTCCATTTGGCTAATTCTGCTTTTGAAAGCATTCTTCTCCTCATTGGCTTTTTGAACCTCTTTTGCCAATTGAGTGAGCCTATTTTTCAAGGTGTTATTTTCTTCAGCATTTTTTTGGGTCTCCTTTAGCAAGGTATTGACCCGTTTTTCATGCTTTTCTTGCATCTGTCACATTTCTCTTCCCAGTTTTTCCTCCACCTGTGTAACTTGCTTTTGAAAATCCTTTTTGAGCTCTTCCAAGGCCTGAGCCCACCTGACATCCCCCTGGGATGTCTGGGATACAGAGGCCCCGCCCTCCACATCTTTCCCTGATTGTAAGAATATTTCCTTGTCATCAGAATTGAAAGGCAGGAACATTTGCACCCGCTCAAAGAAGCTCTCTATAGTCTTATTTTTCTTCCCTTTTCTGAACATTTTCCCAGCCAGTTACTTGACTTCTGAGATTCCTGTCCACCCCCGCCTAGATCCGCCCAGCTAGTGCTTGGGGTCTGAGATTCAAATGGGCTTTCCAAGGCGGCTGTGGCTGATATTCAATGTGAGCTTAAATTCTGGTGCTGGGGTGGGGGCAGGGCTTTCTCCCAGGCTCAGCTCCCTCAGGGGGTTTATGCAGAGACCTGAGCTTCTGCCTGCTGCTTGGGGAGTCCCGGGCCACCGCCGCTGCCCCTGCCGCTGCCCCTGCTGCTGACTCTGCTACTCCCTCTGCCACTTCCCCTGCCTCTGCCTCTGCTGCTTCCTCCCGAGGGGGCTCGAGTCATGGAGATGCCCCGCTCCCCTCTCGGCCAGCCCAGATGTCTCTCTCACTGACCTGTAGCATCTGTGGGCAAGGGACATTCCCAGCCGCCGGAGATTCCGTCCCTGAAGCCTGCTCGGATTTGCTCTTCTCGGCCACGTGGCCAAGGTGGTGGTGGGGTGGACTCTCCTTTCTGGGGCACGGTGGACCCTGTGGATGGCTCTGCAGGGCTCTCTGGAACAGAAATATTTTCCACTGTGTTTCTGCATACCTTGCAGTGATCCAGAATTCGTGGGGAGTTCTTTTTGCAGGAAATGTATGGGCTGTGGGTTCGGAGCTGGTATACATGAGTCTTTCTACTCCGCCATCTTGACTCCACCCCCCCAATTCTTCTTTTTAAGGCATCCTTCTCCTCATTGGCTTTTTGAATCTCTTTTGCCATTTGGATTAGTCCATTTTTTAAGTATTATTTTCTTCAGAATGTTTTCAGGTTCCACTTAGCAAGTAGCTGACTTGTTTTTTTGTGATTTTCTTCCAAAACTCATTTCTCTTCCCATTTTTTCCTCTACTTCTCTTGCTTGCTTTTCGAAATCCTTTTTGAGCTCTTCCCTGACCTGAGACTAATCCACATTTTTCTTGAAGGCTTTGGATGTGGGAGCTTTGACATTGTTTTCTTCTTTTCTCTATATATTTTGGTCTTCCTTGTCACCAAAGTAAGATTTTATATTCTGATTCTCTTTCCAGTTTTTACTCATTTCCCTAGCCATTTGCTTATCTTTTACGTTCTTTGTCCAGGTAGGTCACTGCTTCCAGTGAGGTTGGAGGGTTGCATGGTCAGCCACTGGATTCTCCCAGAATCTGTGAGCCTAAAGCTCTAGAACCAGCCATTGCCACTGCCTCTACCCCTGCTGAAGCTGCCAGAGCCTCCTCCATCTCCTCTGTTTCCCAGGACCTGGGGCTGGACCATTCGACTCTCTCCCACAGGTTCCACATGTTTTTTCCACTTACTTTCCCATTTGTCCTCAGCTTTTAAGGGATTTGAAGTCTGGAAATCACCACAGACACCAGAGATTCAGTCCCTCTGAGGGCTGCTCACATCTCATCTGTGCTGGTGAGGTTCACACTAGACTGAACTCTGTTCCTAGCATAGTACAACAAATGCTTCCCATCAACTTTCCACGCTGTCGTAGTTTGGAGATTTGCTTCAGTTGATGATTCTGTGAGTTCTGCATATCTACAATTTGTTGAGTCATTTTTTTTTACATATATTCAGTTGGGTTGGTGGTGAGAGCTCTAGCATGTCTTTGCTTCTACACTACTATCTTGACTCTGCCTCCTCATGAATATTTTTGTTGAAATTAGTTTTTTTCTTCTCGCAATACTTATTTGTACTTTTATTTTTTAATTTAATTTTATTTATATATTTTTGCTCTACAATTACTAGCATAAAATTAAGATTTAACCCCTCCCACATCCACCTACCACTACCCCTCTCCCTCCTCAAGATGGCATACAATTCTGTATAGGTTCTACATATACTTTCCTATTTAATACGTTTTCACTATAGTCGTGCTATGTAGACAAACTAAAATAGGTGGAAGAAATCATATAACAAATCAAAACATAATACACAAACACAAACACAGACACAGACACACACACACACACACACACACACACACAAACATGCTCTGCTACATCCTGCGAATGAATTACATAGTTCTTTCTCTGAGTGTCGAAGGCATTTTGCCTTAGAAAACCATTGGGATTTCTTTTCTTTTTCTTTCTTTTTTTAAAGTTCTTGCATTATTACAAAGTTCCAAGTCTACCAGAAAATACTCTCACACACTCTGGTCCTTGCTGTGCACAGATTTCTCCTGGTTCTGCTCCTTTCACTCAGCATCAAATCATATAAGTCCTTCCAGGCCTCCCCAAAGTCTTGTTGTTCATCATTTCTTATGATAAAATAGTACTCCATTACATTCATATATCACAATTTATTCATAACCAGCATCAAGAAAGGGTGAAACAGTCTTCTAGTCCAAGAACCTTAGAAAGTCAACAGTAAAGTCTATTTCAACCAGGTGAAAAGGAAGACAGTCCAAAATAGGAAGTAACTAGTAAGCTAGCAACAGGCTCCACCACATAATGCCGTTAGAGGTTCTGAGGCCCAATGTCAAATGAACAGGCAAATACCAACCCCATTATCATTCATATGCCTCAGCATAGTCACAGGCAAACAGAATGACACCAGCACTGGAAGCTCACCAACTATACACCTCATCTTAGCACCAGGTGGGCTGACAGACCCTTGTAGCCTCCAGCTTTTACAGTCACCACTTCCTCTGACACTTTAGTACTGCACCAGGCACAATAGTCTCTGTGGGCCTTAGGTTATCACCAGTGCAGCACCAGACAAACGGCCATGGCCCACCACCCCCCACCACAAGAAGCTTAGGAGATTGTCTGTTTTATCTCAGGAGTAGAACTCAAATTTAAAAGTAAGGAAAATGACTGGGAAAGATGGACATAAACAAAAAAATGAAAGAATCTGACCAAAGCTGTTACCTTGAGAGGGAAGATCAAGATGTCAACTAAGAAGAGAAGAACAATATCAAAATACTTATGGACAAAGCTCCAAAGAAGAGTGGGAATTGGTCTCAAACCCAAACAGGTCTTATGGAAGGGATCAAAAAATAATTTAAACATCAAACAAGAGAGGTAGAAAAAAAGAAGAAATGAGACTGGTGAAAGAGAATTATGAAAAAAAGAGTGATTGCCTAGAAAAAAGAAAATAACTCCTTAAAAATGAAAAAGAGGTATAAAACCTCAGTGAACAAAAGAATTGCTTACAAAGTAGAATCGTTGAAATGAAAAAAGAATTACAAAACCCACTAAAAATAACCAATTCTTTTAAAAGTAGAACTGTCCAGATAGAAAAGAAACTACAAAAGATAAATGAGAAAAACACTTCATTAACAATTAGAGTTGGGCAAGTGGAAACTCATGACTTTCTGAGACATCAAGATTCAAACAAGATCAAAAGAAATTTTAAAAAGTAGAAGAAAATGTAAAATACCTCATTAGAAAAACAACTGGCCTGGAAAATTTATCTAGGAGACATAATTTAAGAATTACTAGACTACCTGAAAGCAGGACCTGGACATCATACTTCAAGAAGTTATCTGAGAAAACTGCCTTGATATTCTAGAACCAAAGGGCAAATTGACATGGAAAGAAATCACTAAACATCTCCTGAAAGAGACTCCAAAATGAAAACTCCCAGAAAAATTACAGATAAATTCTGGAATTCTCAGATTAAAGTAAAAAATAGTGCAAACATCCAGAAACAATTCAAATATTAGGGAGTCATAATCAGTATTACATTCGACTTGACAGCTTCAATATTAAATGATCAGACATCATGGAAAATGATATTCTGAAAGGCAAAATAGCTATACCTACAACCAAGAATTACCTACCTGGTGAAATTGAGCATAGATCTGCAACGGAAAAAACGATCATTCAATGAAATAGGAGAATTTGAAACTTTTATAAGGAGAAGAGCACAGTTGAATATACAAGAAAACTGATTTTAAATATCAATATTCAAGAGAATCAACAAAGAAGTAGAAAGGAAAGAGAAAACTTAAGGGAGTCAATGGGGCTACACAGTTTGCATCCCTATATGGGAAGATAATTCTTGTTATTCTTAAGAACTGTATTACTAATAGTGCAATTAGAAGGTATATACATAGAGAATATGGCTATAAGGTGAATTTGAAGGAATGAAATAAAATTTATTAAGGGATGACAAAGAAAATTATACTGAGGTGATGCCAAGATGGAGAAGTAGAAAGACACAGATAGGAGGCTCTCCCCACACAGCCCATAAAATACCTGGAGAGGGGGACTCTCAACAAATTCTGGAGCAGCAGAAGTGGACAACAACAGAGTGGAGGAGATTTCTAGCCCAGGGTGACCCAAAAGGCCCATGGGAAATGTCAGCTGCACCGGGACAGGACAGGGAGCAGAGCCCAGCCCAGTCTTGGCCCCACAGTGTGGCTCCCAAACAGCCCTTGGGCGGGGGGATCCTCAGTCCTGGCAGCAGTGGGTTCTCAGATACCCTAACCCACGGGAGCCAATGGTTGGTGACAGGGTTTTTTCAGCTAGCCAAGAAGGAAGAAGGGTCTTCCATAGCTCTGGCCTTAGGCAGCTGCTGCAGAAGCCAAATCGGCAGGTGCAGCACCCTAATCCATTGTTGGAGTGTAAAAACCCTGGGAGCACTGAAGAGCTGATTCCTGCCTTGGTCCTGTGTGGAGGGCCTAGGAGAGCTGGTCTTTTTCTCACATTGAATGGCAGCCCTGCCCATCCAGCTTATCTAATAATCAGCCCCTAGTGCTGCCCTGGTGGAACTGGAGGCCAGGTGGCTGTGGAGAGGTAATTGCTAAGATTCTGGGCAAAAAAATCCCTCTCTGTGCCCAGACCAGTACACGCTTGATTGTGCAACCTTGGAGGAACTGAAATCTTACAGATTCGCAGAGTATACCCTACTCTTGATAAAGGATCCAAAAGTGAAACAACTGGTTGGGGAAAATGCCCAAAAAAGGGAAAAAAATAAGACTATACAAGGTTACATTCTTGGTAAACCCATCTTTCTCTCCCATCTTTCAGATGAAGAAGAACAATACTTACCATCAGAGAAAGACATAAAAGTCAAGGCTTCTACATCCCAAACATTCAAAATAAATATTATGGGCTCAGGCCATGGAAGAGCTCAAAAAGGATTTTGAAAATCAAGGCAGAGAGATGTAGGAAAAATTTGGAAGAGACATAAGAGAGATGCAAGAAAAGCATGAAAAATGGGTCAACACCTTGCTAAAGGAGACTCAAAAAATGCTGAAGATAATAACACCTTTAAAAATAGGGTAACTCAACTGGCAAAAGAGGTTCAGAAAGTCAATGAGGAGAAGAATGCTTTAAAAAGCAGAATTAGCCAAATGGAAAAGGAAGTTCAAAAGCCCACTGATAAAAATAGTTCCTATAAAAATTAGAATGGAACATATGGGGGTGAATGACTTTATGAGAAATCAAGAAATCACAAAACAAAACCAGAAGAATGAAAAAATGGAAGATAATGTGAAATATTTTATTGAAAAAACAACTGACCTGGAAAATAGATCCAGGAGAGACAATTTAAAAATTATGGGACTACCTGAATGCCTTGATCAAAAAGAGAGTCTAGACATCATCTTTCATGAAATTATCAAGGAAAACTGCCCTGATATTCTAGATCTAGGGGGCAATATAAATATTGAAAGAATCCACCCATCGCCTCCTGAAAGAGATCCAAAAAGAGAAACTACTAGGAACATTGTGGCCAAATTCCAGAATTACCTGTTCAAGGGAAAATATTGCAAACAACTAGAAAGAAACAATTCCAGTATTGTGGAAATACAATCAGGATAACACAAGATCTAGCAATTTCTACATCAAGGGATCGAAGGGCATGGAGCATGATATTCCAGAATTCAAAGGAACTAGGACTAAAACCAAGAATCACCTACCCAGCAAAACTGAGTAATAATACTTCAGGGGAAAAATGGTCTTTCAATGAAATAGAGGACTTTCAAATATTCTTGATGAAAAGACCAGAGCTGAAAAGAAAATTTGACTTTCAAACACAACAATGAAACAAAGCATGAAAAGGTAAATTGCAAAGAGAAGTTATAAGGGACTTATTAAAGTTGAACTATTCACATTCCTACATGGAAAGATAGTATTTGTAACTCTTGAAACTTTTTTTCAGTATTTAGGTAGTTAGTGGGATTACACACACACACACACACACACACACACACACACACACACACACACACACCCAGCACAGGATGAATTGAATAGAATGTGGTAATATCTTAAAATAATTCCATTAAGCAGTGAGAGAGAAATATATTGGGAGGAGAGAGGGTGAAATGGAATGGGGCAAATTATCTCTCATGAAAGAGGCAAGTAAAAGACTTTTCAGTGGAGGGAAAAAGTGGAGAGGTGAGAGAAAAAATATGAAGCTTACTCTTATCACATTAGACAAAAGGAAGGAATAAAATTCACACTCATTTTGGTATGAAAATCTAACTTACAATAAAGGAAAGTTGGGGAGAAGGGGATAAAGAAGGTGGGGGAAGGGATAATGGAAGGGAGGGCAGTGGGAGGAGGGAGCACTCTTGGGGAGGGATAGGATCAAAAGAGATAATAGAAGAAATGGGGGTAGGATAGAATGGAGGGAAATATAGTTAGTTTTATGCAACACGAGTGTTATGGAAGTCATTTGCAAAACTACACAGATATGGCCTGTATTGAATTGCTTGCCTTCCCAAAGGGAATGGGTGGGGAGGAAGGGATGAAGAGAAGTTGGAACTCAAAGTTGTAGAAACAACTGCTGAGTATTGTTCTTACAACTAGGAATTAAGAAATAGAGGTAATGGGGTATAGAAGTTTATCTTGCCCTACAGGACAAAAGAGAAGAAAGGGATGAGGGAAGGGAGGGATGTTAGAAGGGAGAACAGATTGGTGATAGGGGTAATTAGAATTCTTGGCATTTTGGGGTGGGGGAGGGAAGAAATGGAGAGAAAATTAGGAACCCAAAATTTTGTGGAAATGAATGTTGAAATTTTAAATAAATAAATTTAAATACACACAAAAAAAGAAAATTATGTTGAGGGAGGAAGGAAGGCAAAAGTACAGTGGAGTAAATTATTTCACATAAAGAGTTCATTATGAAAGACCTGTTACCATGAAAGGAAAAGTGGGAGGGTGGGCAGTGAACATCACTTGGAATCATCACAATAGACTCAGAGAAGGAATATTATACACAATCTGATGAGCGTAGAAATCTAGCTTTTCCTATAAGGAAGTAGGAGGGGAAGAGATTAAGTCATGTGGTATATGTCAGGCCTGTATCAGAGAAATTTGTTTCAAATTTGTTTTCAATCAGAAAATTGTATTCAGAAAATAGTTTCAGAAACTATTTCTGTTTCCTTCCATCCAACCCCATGCATTTATTCTATTTTCTCTGTCCTTTGACCTTGGATCTCCCCAAAAGTGTTTTGCTTCTGGACAATCATCTTCCCCAATTTGCCTTAACTTCTATCAGATCCCACCTTCTCTTATCTCCTTCTCTTTCCTCTTTACTATAGAGTAAGCGAGGTTTATATACCAAATTGTGGGTATAATTTAATCTTCCTCTGAGCTAGTTTGATGAGAGTAAGAGGGTTCACTCACTTCCTCTCATCTCCCTCTACTTCCCCTCTACAGTAAAATTTTTTCTTGCCTTTTTTATGTGAGATAACTTACCCCATTCTATATCTCCCTTTATCTTTGTTCCAATATATTCTTCTATTACCTTTTAATTTTATTTTGTTAGATATTTTCACTTCATATACAACTCACACTTGTGTCCTCCCTCTATTTCTTTTAACTATATTAAAAATGATAAAGGAGTTATTTATTCCAGATATCATTTTCTCATGTAGGAATGTAAGCAGTTTAAACTTATTAAGTCTCTTATGATTTCCTTTTCCTATTTACCTTTTTATTTTCTCTTGAGTCATATTCGACTGTCAAATTTTCTATTCAGCTCTGGTCTTTTCATCAAGAATCTTGAAAAGTCCTCTATTTCATTTAATGTCTATAATTTCCTTAAAGTACTGCATTCAGTTTTGTTATATAGATGACTCTTGGTTATAACATTAGCTCCTTTGCCCTCAAGAATTTCATGTTCCAAGATCTCTGATCCTTTAGGAAGAATTTGCTAAATTTTGCATTCTTGTAACTGTGGCTCCACCATACTGAGACGGTTTCTGGCTGCTTGCAATATTTTTCCTTTTCCTGGGACCTCTGAAACTTGGCTATAATATTCTGAATAGTTTTTGTTTTGAGATCTCTTTCAGCACGTGAACAGTGGATTCTTTTCAATTGTATTTTGTGCTCAGGTTCTAGAATATTGGGGCAGTTTCCCTTCGTAATTTCATTAAGTATGATATCTAGATTATTTTATTATTATTACTACTTACAGGTAGTCCACTCCTTCTTAAATTTTCTCTCCTGGACTTATCTTCCAAGTCAATTGTTTTTGCAATGAGATATTTCATATTGTCTTCTATTTTTTCTTTCTTTTGATTATTTTTTATTGTCTCTTTTTTTCTCATAAATTTGTTAGCTTCTCTTTGATCCATTCAAATTTTTTTTAATTTACTTACTGTACTAGTAATTTACTTTTTTTCTTTTAATTTTATTTATTTATTTAATTTTTTACATTCATTTTCACAAATTTTTGGGTTCCAAATTTTCTCCCCTTTTATCCCCTCCCTCCACCCCAATACCCCAAGCAATCTAATTTTCCCTATCTCCAATCTGCCCTCTCTTCTGTCATCCCTCCCTTCTCTTGTCTCCATCTTCTCTTTTCTCCTGTAGGGCCAGATGACTTTCTATTCCTCATTAACTGTATGTCTTCTTTCCTAGTTACAACAACAATATTAAACAGTTGTTCCTAAAACTTTAAGTTCCAAATTCTCCCCATCCCTCCCTCCCCACCCATTCCCTTTGGGACTGCAGGCAATTCAATATAGGCCCTATCTGTGTAGTTTTGCAAATGACCTCCCTGATAGTCGTGTTGTGTAAGACTAACTGGATTACCATCCCTCCTAACCTGCCCCTCAATTTTTCTCTTCTGTCTCTTGATCCTGTCCCTCCACAAGTGTTGACTTCAAATTGCTCCCTCCTCCCTTTACCCTCCCCTCCATCATCCCCTCCCTTGCAATATCTCCTTCTCCCCCACTTTCTTATACTGTAAGATAGGTTTTCATACCAAAATGAGTGTGCATTTCACTCCTTCGTTTAGTCAAATGTGATGAGGGTAAACTTCTTGTTTTGGTTTTTTTTTTTGTTTTTTTTTTGTTTTTTTCTCAGCTCTCCTCTTTTTCCCTCCACTAAGAAAAACTCCTACCTGACTCTTAAATGACATATAGTTACCCCCTTCCATTTCCCTCTCTTTCCTCCCCCTACATTTCTCTCTCACCATTTACCTTAGTTTCTTTTAAGGTATGGTCCCATCCTATTCAGTTCAATCTGTGCTCTCTGTCTCTGTATGTATGTGCATGTGTGTATGTGTGTGCATGCGTGTACATGTGTATGTGTGGTCCCACCAACTACCCAGATACTGAAAAGTTTTAAGAGTTAGAAATATTGTCTTTCCCTATATGAATGTAAACAGTTCACTCCTGGTAAGTCCCTTAAGACTTCTCTTTGCTGTTTCCTTTTTCATGCTTCTTCTCATTCTTGTGTTTGAAAGTCAAATTTTCTTTTCAGCTCTGGTCTTTTCATTAAGAATGATTGAAAGTCCTCTGTTTCATTGAAAGACCATATTTTCCCTTGAAGTATTATACTCAGTTTAGCTGGGTAGGTGATTCTTGGTTTGAGTCCTAGTTCCTTTGCCTTCTGGAATATCCTATTCCACGCCCTTCGATCCCTTAATGTAGAAGCTGCTAGATCTTGGGTTATCCTGATTGTATTTCCACAGTACTGGAATTGTTTCTTTCTAGCTGCTTGCAAGACTTTTTCCTTGAGCTAGGAGTTCTGGAATTTGGCCACAATGAGCCTAGGAGTTTCTCTTTTTGGATCTCTTTCAGGTGGTGATTGATGGATTCTTTCAATACTTATTTTGCCCTCTGGTTGTAGAATGTCAGGGCAGTTTTCCTTGATAATTTCATGGAAGATGATGTCTAGGCTCTTTTTTTGATCATGACTTTCAGGTAGTCCCATAATTTTTAAATTGTCTCTCCTGGATCTATTTTCCAGGTCAGTTGTTTTTCCCATGAGATATTTCACATTCTCTTTCATTTTTTCATTCTTTTGGTTTTGTTTGGTGATTTCTTGGTTTCTCATAAAGTCATTACACTCCATCTGTTCCATTCTAATTTTGAGAGAACTATTAAATTCAGTGAGCTTTTGAGCCTCTTTTTCCATTTGGCTCATTCTGCTTTTGAAAGCATTCTTCTCCTCACTGGCTTTTTGAACCTCCTTTGCCAATTGAGTGAGCCTATTTTTCAAGGTGTTAATTTCCTCAGCATTTTTTTGGGTCTCCTTTAGCAAGGTATTGACCCGTTTTTCATGCTTTTCTTGCATCTCTGACATTTCTCTTCCCAGTTTTTCCTCCACCTGTCTAACTTGCTTTTCAAAATCCTTTTTGAGCTCTTCCAGGGCCTGAGCCCACCCGCCACCCCCCTAGGGTGTCTGGGGTGCTGAGGCCCCGCCCTCCACGTCTTTCCCTGATGGCAAGGATACGTCCTCGTCATCAGATCCGAAGGTCGGGATCATTTGCATTTGTTGGAAAAAACTCTCTAAAGTCTTATTTTTCTTCCCTTTTCTAGGCATTTTCCCAGCCTGTTACTTGACTTCTGAGATTCCTTTCCACCCTCGCCTGGATCCGCCCAGCTAGTGCTTGGCCTCTGAGATTTAAATGGGCTTTCCTCCTGCCGGCTGTCAATCAGTGAGCTTTAGTTCAGGTGCTGGGGTGGGGGCAGGGCCGTCTCCCAGGCTCAGATCCCTCAGGGGCTTTATGTAGAGACTTTCAGGAATGGAGCGGGTGGGGGCGAGGTGATCCATTCAAATTTTTACGAAATTGTTTGCATCAGTGAGACTTAGACCTTCCTTTTCCATTTGGCTAATTCTTAATTTTAAAGCATTTTTCTCCTCAATGACTTTTGAGACCCATTTTATTATTTTTAAGGTTTTATTTTCTTCAATATTTTTTTTGTGTGTGTTTGTTTGTGTCTTCATTACCAAATTGTTCACTCATTTTTTTTCTTGATTTTCCTACATCACTCTCATTTTTCCCCCAATTTTTCCTCTAAATCTTTTACTTGATTTTCAAAATCCCTTTTAAGCTCTTCCATGGTCTAGGACAAATTCATACTTTTCTTCCAGGTTTTGGATGAAGAAACTTTGACTTTGTTGTCTTCTGATTATCTTTTTTATCTTCCTAATCAACACAGTAACTTGCAATAATCAGAGGTTATTTTCTGGGTGTGTGCTCATTTTTCCAATCTATAACATGACTTTTAACTGTTTACTGAAGTAGGGCTCTCCTTCCAGGGTGGAGAGTTCACTGAACCAAGATTCAAGGATTTTGTGCAGCTGTTCTCAGAGATACCTCTAGGGATCTGTAAGTTTTCAATTTTTCAAAGATTTTATGGTCTGAGAAGAGGTATTACTACTCTCTTAGCCTGTGCTCTGGTATGTGAGTGATGATAAGCACTCCTTTCTGCCCTGGAACTTTGAGGTTGGTCCTCTCTCCACTGTGGCTACTAGCTCTCTTATGCTAGTCTTCCTTCTTTCCCTGCAACTGCAACCCAGGATTGTGCCTGTATCTGAGTATGGAAAATGCAACAGATTTCTTGTTCAGTGTTCAGTGTCCCTTCTGACCAGTTGTTTGCTGCCATTACCATATGTGGGTTTGAAATTATGGAAACAGTTGCTTCCATAGTTGATTCTGTGGTATCCAAGTTTTACTCCTGGTTTGCTGTGGTAAGTGCAGTGCTGGTGTAGCTTGCTCTGGCGTGTGCAGGTCCCAAGTGTTACAAACCTTTCCTGTTGACCTTCTAAGTTGTCTTTGGTTTTTGTGGGCTGAGAAATCAGGAAACTGCCACTGATGCCAGTGATTCACTCATCTGAAGTCTGCTTCTGGTTTGCTGGGGCCAGGTCTGTGCTGGCACTGCCTATGCTGAAGTATGTTCATCTCTCACTCTGGCGCAACAGACCTTTCCTGCCAACCTTCTAAGTGCTCTGAGTCTGGAAATTTGTTTCACTCCATCTTTTTGTTTGTTTTGAAACTATAGAATTTTTTAAGAGTCATTATTTAAAGGTATTTGTATGGGTTTGGGGGAGAGCTCCAGTGAGTTCCTGCCTTCATTCAGTCGTCTTGGCTCTACCTCTTGATTATTTATAATAGTCAAAATAACTTCTTGACTCAATAGTCATTCTTAAAACATTATTGCTGTTACTCTACGAATTGTTCTCTTGGTTCTGTTCATCTAATTCTTCATTATTTCATGCAAATCTATCCAAAATTTGATCAGTCATTCCCCAGTTGATGGACATCCCTCCAATCTACCACTTTGTCAAACCAAGAGAGCTACCATAAAGATTTTTGGAACATAGTGGCTCTTCTCCATTTTCCATAATCATCTTCGGAATGGTGGTATTGTTGGATCAAAGCATATAAATCACTTAATAACTTTGTCCACAATTCCAAAGTGTTCTCCAAAAATAGATTGATGACCATAATTCCACCAACAATTAACTTGTTTCAAATTTTTTCCACATCCCCTCCAACATTTGTCCCTTTCCAATTCAATCATTTTAGCTAACCTGATAGGTGTAAAATGTTATCTCAGGGTGGTTTAATTTTCATTTCTCTAATAAATAATGATTTAGAGCATTTTAATATAAGTTATTTTTTTTATTTCTTCATTGAAAAACTACGTCTTCATGTTCTTTGACCATTTAGGAACTGGGCAGTAATGTACATTCATACCGAATAGGCAAAATTCTTTATGTATTGTATATAGGAAATCTTTATCAGGCCTTCCAAAAATTGTCATTTGCTTTCCTGTCTTTTTTGACAGTCTAATGAGTATGAAATGGAATATCACAAGTGTTTAATTGTCATCTCTCTTTTATTGGTGGTTTAGAAAATATTTATGCTACTGATAACAGTTTGATTTTCTTCATAAACTTTGACCTTTTAAGTATTGGGTAATAGATCTTGTTCTTATATACTTGAGCCAAGGAAGAGTTTATTTGGTTTTCATTCCTTGGTCAGAGAAAATTTCCCTAAGTGTTTCCCTTTTCTTTTAAGTTTAAGTACATTGATGTTTTATGCAAAAGGCTTTTGCCAAACATGGTGGAATGATAGGAACTAATGCAGTGAGCTCCTTTCCACAAACCGCTCCATACAGATTGAGAAAACACTGCAGATAAAATCCCAGGGGGCAAATTCAGAAAAAGAAGTCATGATGAATGCTTTTTCAAGCCTATTTTTAAATAGGGGAATAGACAAGGAGACCTGTCCGGCCTAACTGCTGCAGGCTACTGGGTCATTCTTACCGAATGGTGGTTGGTTGGCCAAATGGATAAATGTAATGAGAGAAGAGACCTCCAGAGTCAAACAAGTGTAGTCTTTATTCTAGATACCAGCTACATGTCAGCATGCAGGACAAGATCTCCCGTGGAGCCCCCTCCTCCCGGAGGAGAGAGGAATCCAACCCCCAGGCTTTCCGGTCCCCATTTAAGCTCTCCCAACTGCATGGTTCCCTTGTGGACAGCATGCTCTCAACCCTTTTGCCAATCAACAACAGGTGTGCTCAGACCAATCTCAAGGGTGGGATGCTCTCCCCAGCAAGTTTCCACTGAGAAGAGGTGGAAAAACAAGATAGCTCGTGATTCACTCTTCAGTTCCCAGCTGTTCCCTGGGAGTCCTCGTGAGAGCTCTGTGGTTTAGAAGCCCTCACCTTTACCTAACCCGAGACTGTTCATGTGAAAACCGAGCTTACACCCCAACAGAGACCTGCAGACATTACAGATGGGATCACTCTAATTGTAGGCCCCATATAAGCACTGTAGAATGCAGAAAGCTGCTGAGTATCAGGAAAAGACAAGGTCTCAGATTCATAGCAAGAAACATAGAGGTCCTATTTGATGGTATCAGGTGCCAACTAACAGATTTCATATCTACTACTCAGACTTTCACTGGAGATCCAGAGCAGGGTGAAAAGGGGACCTTTTCACCACCAAAGCAGTGGCATTCTGGTTTTGGAGGCCATGGACATCTATAGGGAAAACAGGAAGTTCAGAAGTCAACTGTAGCAGCAATTATGGGACTTAAAAGTCAGTCTCAATGTAGGGTGACTATACCAGGGTACAGAGAAATAACTAGGACAGGAATCCCAGGCCAAATGTGAGCCTACACTTAAGACACTCTTAGACAGTTTAAGTCACAGAACGTTACTTTTGGCTGCTAAGGTTTTTTTCTTCTTCAGACAGAAATCCAGATGAAGAATCTACAGAGTTCAGACGAGGGTGAAAGCAAAATGACCATGCACTGGACAGACCACTTCGGGAACACTGCAAACTTGCAGGAACTGAACCCATCCCTGAGATCTTAGATTAATAAAACACTGAATATCCTGAGAAGACAACACCAGTTCATCCAGAAGCCACAAAAATTCTAGTATGATAATTAACTCTGAATTCAAGAAGTAAGTCAAAAGAATAGAAAAAAAGTCATAATGAGCTATTATAGTGAAAAAGACAACTCAAGGCACAAACATAGAATAAAATGATGCCAAAATATCTATAATCAAAGCCTAAGAGGAAAAGGAAAATAATCATTCTGATTTCATTACCTTTCTGTCAGGAAGAAGCATGTTTCATCATGTTCTTCAGAAACCATGGCTTGTCATCATGTTAATTAGAGTTCTCAAAGTTTCCTCCTGTTAAACATTTTTAATTAGCTAACATCTGCCATTTCCCATTCTTTTTGTTTATACTTATTTTACCAATTTAACTTTCTTATCTTATTGTTATAATTGGTAATTTGAGAACTCTATGAAGTAATGGTGGAAATTTGTACCCTATCAACTGAAAATAATCTGAGCTGAATTTTTCTTTCCTTTTCATGACTCAGTCCAGGACTTAACTTCACTTCTTACTGAATCTGCTTTTTGTCCATTATCCCTCTATCCTCCCCACCAGGAATTTGAATTCCACTACTAAAAGCACATTTGGTTCTGATAGATGAAATTTCCCCTTATCTCGACAAGATCAAAGATTTTTTCTCAATTCCTTGTTTTTTTTTTAAGCCAAACAATTATATTCTCAGTATTATTTTCAAGTTTGTTTTTACATGGTATTTCCCATTTGAATATAAGCTTCTCAGGGCAGTGCCTGACACAGAGCAAATTCTTAATAAATGCTCCATCTCTAAGAATATAGCCACTCTCTCAAATATTCTAGTCCCCTAGTTCCTCAAATTATTTTATTTTCTATAACTATATTCACTGTCCCAAATATTCTAATCTCCCAGTTCCTCAAATTATTTTATTTTATAAGCCTACTCTTCTACCCACAACAGCAAGCCTTTTATACCTCCTCATTAGAAACATCTTCCCACTCAAAACTAAATGTTTTTACATCTTTTCAAACCTCCCATAAGTCAGCTCACTCTTTTAGATAAGGACTCTGCTTCATATTCATTTAAACAATGAGGTCATCTGCATAGAACTCCTGGTCCTCTCCCCTCCTCTTCTCAAATCACTCAGACATGATTATCCACTACTTCCTCCTTCACCCCTCTTTCACATGAAGAAGTTACTCTTTTCCATGACAAAGAAAATCCCTCTACACACACAAGTGATCCTATTCTATCCTGTCTTTTACCTAGGATTACCCATTCTATCACCCCAAATATTTCACAAATCTTCAAAATCTCCTCTCCCTGCTTAATGGCTGCTTCACTGTTCTTTTAATGATGCCTTTATCTATCTCACCTTCAATAAGTTTTCATTTGATTGAGTCATCCTGCTAGATATTTTCTCATGGCTCTCATCCATTCTAATGAAGTCTATTTACAGCAAGGTCTCCAATTTCTTTCTCTGACTCTTTTCTTAATCCTCTGTATTCTGAATTCCAACTTCATCATTTAATTGAACTTACTCTTTCCAAAGTGATCTCTTACTTGCCAAATCAAATAGGCTTTTCTCAATCCTTATCCTTCTTGACGTTTTGAAACCCTTGACACTATAACTCCTCTTTTTCTACTCAATTCTTTCTATTTTCATGAGTATATTCCATGTTTTTTTTTCTCTTCCTACCTAAGTGCTCCTCAGTCACATTTCCTGGATTTTCATCCAGGTCATACCTGTTAATGATGTATCACAGAGGTTCTGTCCTAGGATCTCTCTTTCTCTGAGTCCACAGTGTTTCTCTTTTTCATCTTTGGTCCCATGCATTCAATTTTAATCTCTATTCTTATGATTCTTAAAATCTGCTTATTGATCTCTAATCTCTCTGCTGATTTAATCTCCACTTGCCTATTTAACATCTCAAGCTGGATATCCTATATAAATCTTAATCTTGACATGTCCAAATGTTAACTTATCACATCTTCTCTTCGTAACATCCCTATTCCTGTTGAGGATTCCACCATTCTCTAAGTCTCCCAGGTTCACAAACTAGGGGTAATCTTGACTCTTCACTCTCAATCCACTCAAATTCAATCTATGACCTGTCAATTTTACTTTTTCACATATTTCATATATACCTCATTCTCTATCTGCACTGCTAACACCATGAGGGCAGGTAATTATCACCTCATGTTCTGGTAGATCTCACTGGCACTAGTGACTCCCCACTACGTTTCACATTCCCTTCAGTTCTCATAATTATTCTGCCAAAACTCAGGTTTAAGTATGTAAATTCTATTAACCCCAGTAACTTTTTATTTCCTCAAGAATCAAATATTAACATTTTCTCCTTGACATTCAAGGCAATTCATTATCTCCCTCCCTTCACCATTACGCCATCATTCTCCTTAAATTATCATCCCCTCAATGTACTTTTCCAATGAATGATATAAATTTCCTTGTTATTCTTCAAATATGGCACTCATTCCTAGACTCTGGAAATTACCCAGTCTGTCTTGTGTGCCTTAACTCCTCTCCTCATCTCTTCCCTGGCTTTGCTCACTTCTTTCTAGTCCCAGATTAAAATCAAAGATTCTAAGATGCTTTTACTATAAGAATAAACTTTTACTGCAGCAATAAGTACCATAGTATACACAGGAGCCTACTACACAGGTTCTTAGATATGATTTTCCAAAGGAAAACAACTTTTGAGGGATTATCAATCATTTTAATGAACCACATATAGCAACAGAGAAAATACAAGTGAGACCAACAAACATGGCTTCCAACTGTCTGACCATAAGCAATAGATGACTACCAGAGAGAGAAGCACCAACATTTCAGTTTTTACAGCTGGGACTGGAGGCAGAAAGACTCATCTTCATGAGTTCAGATTTGGCCTTGGACACCTACTAGCTATGTGGCCCTGGACAAGTCACTTAACCCTATTTGTCTCTGTTTCCTCATTTACAAAATTGGCTGGAGAAGGAAACAATAAAACTTTCGGGTATCTTTGCCAAGAAAATACCATATGGAATCATAGGATGAACAAACTGAAACATCAGAGTAACAATAGCACTCAAGATGTTTATTCTCCCCATTGATGCCGTGAAATCCTTAAGAATGGAGACTGTGTTTTGTCTTTTTTGTATTTCCAATGCTTAGCCGAGTGCATATCTATCTATTTATCTATCTGTCTATCTATCTATCTGTCTATCTATCTATCTATCTATCTATCTATCTATCTATCTATCTGTCTGTCTCTCTGTCTATCTGTCTATCTGGACATATCAGTCTTATTCAAAAGGTGTCTGGTTTATCTCTAGCATATACATTGCTACCTCTTGGTCAAAAACTTCATCTCTCATATTTTAAAAAAGTTTTATTTTATTTCCCTGTTCTGTAGTGTTTATAACAAAAATGAATCATATATTTTTCAAGAGGTCTTTCCATATCTGATGGCATAATTATGAGATTTTTATGGTTCTACCATTAATGTAATTATGATGCATATACATTTTCATTTTTTTAATATAAATTTATTTCTTTAACTTTTTACATTCATTTCCACAAAATTTTTGGGTTCCAAATTTTCTCCCCAATTATCCCCTCCCCCCACCCCAAATACACCGAGCATTCTAATTTACCCTATCACCAATCTGCCCTCTCTTCTATCATTCCTCCCTTCTCTTGTCCCCATCTTCTCTTTTGTCCTGTAGGGCCAGATGACTTTCGATTCCCCATTAGCTGTATTTCTTATTTCCTAGAAGCAAGAACAATACTCGACAGTTGTTCCTAAAACTTTGAGTTCCAAATTCTCCCCATCCCTCCCTCCCCACCCATTCCCTTTGGGAAGGCAGGCAATTCAATATAGGCCCTATCTGTGTAGTTTTGCAAATGACTTTGATTACAGTCATGTTGTGTAAGACTAACTACAGTTCCCTCCATCCTATTCTGCCCCCCATTGCTTCTATTCTCTCTTTTGATCCTGTCCCTCCACAAGAGTGTTGACTTCAAATTGCTCCCTCCTCCCATTGTTCTCCCTTCCATCATCCCCCCCACCCTGCTTATCTCCTTCTCCCCCACTTTCTTGTATTGCAAGAAAGGTTTTCATACCAAAAAGAGTGTGCATTCCATTTCTTCCTTTAGTTGAATGTGATGAGGGTAAACTTCATGTTTTTTTCTCAGCTCTCCTCTTTTTCCCTCCATTAAAAAGTCTCCTGCTTGCTTCTTCTACAAGAGACAATTTACCCCATTCCATTTCACTCTCTCTCCTCCTACTACATTTCTCTGTCACCATTTACCTTAATTTCTTTTAAGCTATGATCCCATCCTATTCAATTCATTCTGTGTTCTCTGTCTCTGTGTGTGCGTGAGTGTATGTGTGTGCATGCACATGTGTACATGTTTGTCTGTGTGTGTGTGTGTCTAGTCCCACCAACTACCCAGATATTGAAAAGTTTCAAGAGTTACAAATATTGTCTTTCCATCTAGGAATGTAAGCAGTTCAACATTGGTAAGTCCGTTATGACTTCTCTTTGCTGTTTACTTTTTCATGCTTCTTCTCATTCTTGTGCTTGAAAGTAAAATTTTCTTTTCAGCTCTAGTCTTTTCATCAAGAAAGCTTGGAAGTCCTCTATTTCATTGAAAAACCAAATTTTCCTCTGAAATATTATACTCAGTTTTGCTGGGTAGGTGATTCTTGGTTTGAGTCCTAGTTCCTTTAACTTCTGGAATATCTACTCCATGCCCTTCAATCCCTTAATGTAGAAGCTGCTAGATCTTGTGTTATCCTGATTGTATTTCCACAATACTGGAATTGTTCATTTCTAGCAGCTTCCAATATTTTCTCCTTGACCTGGGAATTCTGGAATTTGGCCACAATGTTCCTAGGAGTTTCTCTTTTTGTATCTCTTTCAGGCGGGGATCAGTGGATTTCTTGAATCCTTATTTTGCCCTCTGGTTGTAGAATATCAGGGTAGTTTTCCTTGATAATTTCATGAAAGATGATGTCTAGGTTCTTTTTTTGATCATGGCTTTCAGGTAGTCCCATAATTTTTAAATTGTCTCTCCTGGATCTATTTTCTAGGTCAGTTATTTTTCCAATGAGATATTTCATATTCTCTTACACTTTTTTTTTCATTCTTTGGTTTTGTTTGGTGATTTCTTGGTTTCTCAGAAAGTGGTTAGCCTCCATCTTTTCCATTCTAATTTTGAGAGAACTATTATATTCAGTGAGCTTTTGAACCTGCTTTTCCATTTGGCTAATTCTGCTTTTGAAAGCATTCTTCTCCTCATTGGCTTTTTGAACCTCTTTTGCCAATTGAGTTAGCCTATTTTTCAAGGTGTTATTTTCTTCACCATTTTTTGGGGTCTCCTTTAGCAAGGTATTGACCCATTTTTCATGCTTTTCTTGCATCTGTCTCATTTCTCTTTCCAGTTTTTCCTCCACCTGTGTAACTTGCTTTTCAAAATCCTTTTTGAGTTCTTCCATGACCTGAGCCCATTGGATATTTAATTTGGATGTTTGGGATACAAAGGCCTTGGCTTCTATGTCTTTCCCTGATGGTAAGCTTTGTTCTTTCTCATCAGAAAGGAAAGGAGGAAACACCTGTTCACCAAGAAAGTATACTTCTCTGTTCTTATTTTTTTTTCCCTTTTCTGGGCATTTTTCCCATCCAGTTACTTGAATTCTGAGATTCCTCTGCACCCCCGCCTGGATCCACCCAGGCAGTATTTGGAGTCTGAGATTCAAATGCTGCTCCCCAGACTCAGGGCTTTCAGCAGTGGGTGTGGCTGCTATTATATGTGAGTTTAAGTTCTGGTGCTTAGGTGGGGGCAGGGCCACCTCCCAGGCTCAGTTCCCTCAGGGGGTTTATGCGGAGACCTTCAGTAATGGAGCAGAGTTCAGGCCTGCTTGGGGAGCCTGGGTCCACTACTGTCCCTATCTCTGCCAGTGCCTCTGCCACTGTCCCTCAAGGGGGCCTGAGTTATGGAGACACCCCCGTTCCCCTCTTGGGCAGCCCAGAAGTCTCTCTCACTGACTTGTAGCGCCTGTGGATGGAGGGACCTTCGCGCCTGCCTGAGATTCCATCCCGGAAGCCTGCTCAGATCTGCTCCTCTCAGGACCATGTGGCCAAGGCATGACTGGACTCTGCTCTGGGCTTGGTGCGCAATGGATCTTTCAGGGTTCTCTGTAACAGAAATCTCCTCCACTCCATTGTTGTGCAGCTTCCACTGTTCCAGAATTTGTTGGGAGTTCTTTTTACAGGAAATTTAAGGGCTGTGGGGTCAGAGCTAGCATATGTGAGTCTTTCTACTCCGCCACCTTGGCTCCTCCCCCATATAACTTTTCTACTATTGAATCAAAATTACTTATCAAATTCCCAACGGGACATATTGTGGCCCTTTCTTAATACATTAAGTTTTGCATAAATATTTACTATGGATATTGGTCTACAGTTGATTTTTTCTTCTTAATCTTACCTGATTTAGGTATCAAGACAACAGGCATTTTACAGAAATCATTTGGTATATATCCTTTCTTTTCCTATTTAAAACTAAAAATCCATTCAACATGTGCATTAATTTTTTTTGAATGTTGGATAAAATTTACTCTTAAACCAAACTAAAAGTCCCATTGTCCTCCCCTAATTTGATTTATGAGCTGTTATGTTAATTTATGAGCTGTTAAAGTTATTTTGAAGAAATTGGGTCTTTCAAAATTCTCTTTGTTTTCTCTTATTATGGATATTAATTTTTGGAAATATTTATCTGTACCATTTAAGTTATAAGTTATATATCTACATCTATTTATCTATCTTTCTATCTATCCATCTATCTATCTATCTATGCCTAATAATTATTAGCAATTTCCTTTTCATTGCTATTCTTGGTCACATTTTTGCAGGTTTCCACCCTTCCTAAATTGTCTCCAGTTTCATTGCTTCCACAGCCTTTATGCCCCCACCCACTTCATTCCCATTCTTTCCACTCTTAGTTCCTGTCATTACTGCTCCTGATTTTATGTCTACCTCTTATATAAAAGGCTTCTTTTCTTTTTCATTCTAATTTCTAATTTTTCTTGACTTGAAGTTGCCATAACTTTCTCTAAGGGATGGTACTTAACCATTCACTTCTTTGGGACTTTTATAGAATGCTTACTTTTTCACTCTTTACTAAATATTATTGACTATTGGAATTGATAGAGTTTATATGAAACATTAGAAGACTGGTTACATGCTCCAAGTGTAAAAGGATTAGCATTCAATTTACTTCTCTTCTTTGAATCTTAGAGTATTTTTTAGTCTCTTGTTGAATACTAACATTAATCTTTTATAGTGACACAGTTATAGCAGCACCATTTGAATACCAAACCATAGCTATCACTGACATCATGCCTTTTTGTTCACCCTACTTCCCCTTCCTTCTTTATCCTTGGGTATCAGAAATATACACCATCTGGTATGCCAGATGCTTACATTTTTTTTTACACATGCAACAAGTATGGGTGAAAGGCCTCTAAAATCCCAGACATTATTATCCATTTTGTTTATCATTATCATCATTATCATCTTTTCATCATTTTAATGAACAATGTTGTTTCTGTGGGTTGAAGTCAGTGAGATCTGAAGATTCAGTGTGCTATTTTCCCCACCCCTAGATAGTCATGTGATTTTACTGGGCAAGAAATCTGGAATATAGTTGATTGTAACTCTGTTGTTCATATACTCCAAATTTATGGAGCATGTTCCATTCTAAACTAAAAATGTTGACTTAATTTTTTGTGGTATGTATCATCCTGTTTATGCTCAACAGGATTTGCTTGTGAAACCCAAAGCAATTTGTACCTCGTTATATGTACACATACCTGAGGAATACTCGATTTTCTCTAAAGAAGCATGCTGTTATTTTTCTAAAGCACACAACTTTCCCTGTAATATTGTCTTATGATCCAAACACAAAAACACATTAAAAATGTCAGAGCCTCAGAATCAGAAGGCAATTCAGCACTCATTTATCTATTTCAGTCCATGCTTAATCAAAAATTCCCTCTGTAATATTTATGTAACAGGTCATCTGGTCTCTATTTTAAGACCTCTTGACCAGGGGAATTCAGTGTACCATAAAACAATCCACCTTGGAAAATTTCTAATTCTTAGGACATTTTCCTTCATGTAGACCCCAAATCTACCTGTCTATAACATACATTCATTGATCCTACTTATGACTTTTGGAGTCAAGAAAGCTAAACCATATTCATCTTCAACAAATATTGGCAGGTTGTAATGATGCTTTCTCCATCTCTCCAAAAGTTTTATTTTCTTTTTCATCTTCAACAAATATTGGCAGGTTGTAATGATGCTTTCTCCATCTCTCCAAAAGTTTTATTTTCTTTTATCTAAGGATCCATCATATATTGAGAGAATTTCAAAAATCTTAGTACAATTTTAAGCTTTAACACTAAGATGATGAATATTTAAACATACATACATATATATGTGTACACACAGACACATACATACATATGTTGTGCTTGTCATTTCTTTTTGAAGAGGGTCATGGCATCAGCAAAATAATGGAATGACTTGCAGTTGACTTTTATTTGAGTGAAACAAGGCTGTGCAAGCTCACCAGCCTCACTATCTTCTCCAGAGACATCTGGATCCAGTGACCAGATATTCATCAGGATGACTGAAGATGGCCCAGGATGTATTGGGAGACCCCGTTCCTTCTAAGTTAAGGCCTTTTCAGGTACTCATTTAGAGGAAGGTAATACCCATTGAGGGAATGGGCCACTTTAAGAAGTAGTCAAGGGATGGCCCCTTTAATTAGAAAAAAAAATCAGGCAAGGAGGGCAAGCAGTATGTATTTGTGAGCAGAAGTTCAAATGCACAGCAGTAGCACATTGGCCCAATCCCTGGGATTAGTAAGGAAGATCAGGGTTTAAGATCTACCTGTTTCTGGCAATATATTAGTTATGTGACCATGAGCAAGTTACTTTAACTCTTCATTGAAAATTGAGAGAGCAGGCTGACCTCCATTACTTGATGAATTCAGAGTTTAAAACTGAAAACAAACAACAACAAACAGAACAATATTTAAAATGTGAAACCAGATAGGAGAATGTCAGGCAAGGAAAAGTTTTGGACAAAGAAGTTACAGAGATCTGTAAGGCAATACTTTCCAAAAATAAGGCTACTGGGTATTTGAATATTCTGTTCAGAGCAAGAGGATTTAAGTGGGGGTGATAATGCATGAGGAATTAGGCAGTTGACAAGTTATTTGGACTAAATACTTTCATAGGAATGTAAAGCTGATGTGCTGTATGATTTGGGGTTTACAGTCAGCTAGACATAGTGGAGTAGATTAGTTTACACTCACAGTCACCGACTGTATAATCTTGGGCATATTTCTTCATTTCTCTGGTCTTCAGTTTCCTCAGCTGTAACATTAATGCATGATGTCTCATTTTCTTCCAATTCAGAAATTCTTTGATTCTTTTGGGAGGGGTAGCAGAGAATAGAAGGGCAAAGAGACAAGGGATTCAGTTTAAAAGACAAAAAGAAATGTCAAGGTTATGTCCCAGTTTAGTGCACATTTAGTCAAAATCTTGTACACCTTAGAAACCTTCAGCAACAGTTCTGCACACAAGAGTCCAGTGTCTCAGCTGATAATACCTTTGTCCTAAATTCCCAACATAGTACCTTGAATATACAATTATAACAAGAGCTTTATTATTAATATTATTATTATTGTTGTAATATTATTATTATGTTGTTGTAATGTTTGCATATTTAAGGACTGTCTCACAGAGGAGAGCCAAACTTATTCTGTTTGTCCCTATAAAGCAGAACTAAGGCCAATGTGGAGAAGTTAGAAAGTTGAAGGTTTTAATTGAATGCTCCCCTAGTCAGAACTATCCAAGTGTATAACAGGTTGCCTTCTCAGAAAGTATGTTTATTTATTGGAGACATTCAAACAAAGAATACATGGCTACTTATCAGAAGTATTATGTGTGGGAGGGTCACTAATTGAATGAAATTTTAAAAAGCATAACCAATAATTATATAATACTTAATTTATTTATGTATTTCCTTCATGAGAACAAATAGAACCACAAAATTCCTGCATTTATAAAGATAATTTACCACTATCATTCCGTATAAATAACTGGATTCTAAATCAACACATTTATATATGAATACAGATCTATATATAGCTGCTAAAGTTTAAACATTAACTTATATTTGTGCAAAAACAATGACAAAAATAACAAAAAGGTAGTTGGGAAATTCCTTAATTGAAATATTCTGTTCTTCTTTGAAGGCTAATTATTTGTTGTTTTTACAAAACCCTATGAACGTATTGACTGAACCTGGATGTCTTCTGTGAAATGTAAGTTATGCAAGTAAGGATATTTTAATTTATTTGTATGTTAATTACATTAATTAATAACATTAATGAAGTAATACATCATTAACTAATAAATGGGGAAGATCTACTTCTGTTCACATAAACTTTAGGTCATTTTTGACAAAAAATATTGTTAGTTAAATTAATAAAAAATAGAATCATTCTCTGATTTCTAGTACTATCTGATGTCTGGTCTTGAAGTGTAACAAATATTTGCTTAACTGAAGGGATATTTGCAAATAAACATAGATAATAGAGGGGATAATTTCTACTTCAAATATTGCAGGAAAAAATCTCATTTCATTTTCACAGGATATGTGTTATGTAGTAATTAAAAGAGAACTTTAAGATCATGTTATGGAAGAATAATGAGTTACAAAAATGGTTGGTCAAGGTAAGGTTGGAAGACTGGTGAATACTGAAAAGAATTGAAAAGTAGAGGGGGGAAAGTACATGTTTAAAGAATAAACTATTACAGATTGAAAATGTTCTTAAAAAATGTTCTGAACAAGAAGATATGAGAGAAGTGAATAGTGGATACATTCCAGAAAAGGATAAGAAAGAGCATGGATTAATAATATAAAGAAAGTGGGGTGTCCAGTGAGGAAGGAAGAGGGAAAATTTATAAAGGAAAATCCATGAAGTATCAACAACATAAACGTAGAATCATGAGTCAATCCTTTATTGTCAACAAGCATCTGTTAAACATTTGCAACGTGCAAACTCTTAGCACATTGTGTGGCACATAGTAAGTGCTTAAGAAATGCTTGTTGATTCACAGGAAAGCCAAGATGGTAGGGTAAGTGCAAGAATTCCCTTAAACATTTCCCAATTCCCCTCCAAACAAATTTAAAATAATATCTCAAAAATACTAGAGCAGCAGATTCACCTAAAAGGTCAGGATGAAAAAATTTTCCAGTGCAATACAACTTAGAATTTTGACAGACAAGGTCTGTCTCAATGGTGTGAGAGTGGAGCACAGTTCAGCACTGTCCAGGCCAGCACAATTGGTGCCTTGGCAAGCCAGCAGCAGGCTTTGGGAGCAACTGAATTAGCAATAGCAGTTTCCGGAGCCCTCAGTCCAAAGATTGTAAGGCAGTCAGGCAACTAGTTAGACTCCTTGGTGGCACTGGATGCAGGACACTGTTGCACTGTCCATATATGATTCTGGGTTGCAGTTCCATGTTGAGGAGGAGAAGTAGCACTCTAGAGCATTTGACCAGAGGGGAACACCCTCGACACAGTTCTAAATTAAAAGAGAATGTTTGTGGTCACTCATAGCCTAGAGTATAGATGTGGACAAAAGGGACTACCACTTTTTTTGGATCATACTACCTTACAAAAACTAGAAACTTTCAAACCTCTACAAGTAGCTATGAAAATAGCATCAGATTCAAGAGGGGAGGAGCCAAGATGCAGAGTAGAAAGATTCACATATGCTAGCACTGAACCCACAGCCCATACATTACCTGTAAAAAGAACTCTCAACAAATTCTCGAGGAGTGGAAGTCATGCAGCAATGGAGTGGAGGAGATTTCTATTCCAGAGAGAGTTGAAAAACCACCATCAAAGGTCCGTTGCACACCGGACTAGAGCAGAGCCCAGCCCTAACTTGGTTGCGTAGCACCGAGAGGAGCAGATCCGAGCAGGATTCAGGGATGGAATCTCTGGTGGCTGAGATTCTGGTGGCTGAGATTCTGGTGGCTGCAGGCCCACAGGCGCTGCAGGTCAGTGAGAGATCCTATCTGGCCAGCAGAGAGGGGAGCGTGGTGTCTCCTTAACTCAGGTCCCCTCAGGAGGAAGCAGTGGGGGAAGCTGGCAGGGGCTACCAAAGCAGACAGGACCTCCATCCCATTGTTGAAGGTCTTTGCATAAACCCTCTGAGGGAACTGAGCCCCATGTGGTGACTCTGACCCCACCTGAGCACCTGAACTTAATCACACTGAATAGCAGCCACACCCCCTGCTGAAAGCCCTGAGGCTGGGAAGCAGCATTTGAATCTCAAACCCCAAGCACTAGTAAGGTGGGGGTGAAGAGGAATCTCAGAAGTCAAGTAACTGGCTGGGAAAATAACCAGAAGAGGGAAAAAAAAATAAAACCATAGAAGATTATTTTCTTGGTGAACAGATATTTCCTCCTTTCCTATCAGATGAGGAAGAAAAATGCTTACCATCAAGGAAAGACATAGAAGTCAAGGCTTCTGTGTCCCAAACATCCGAAATAGATATCCAATGGGCTCAGGCCATGGAAGAGCTCAAAAAGGTTTTTGAAAATCAAGTTAGACAGGTAGAGGAAAACCTGGAAAGAGAAATGAGAGAGATGCAAGAAAAGCATGAAAAACGGGTCAATACCTTGGTAAGGGAGACCCAAAAAAACTGGTGAAGATAATAACACCTTGAAAAATAGGCTAACTCAATTGGCAAAAGAGATTCCAAAAGCCAATGAGGAGAAGGATGCTTTAAAAAGCAGAATTAGCCAAATGGAAAAAGAGGTTCAAAAGCTCACTGAAGAAAATAGTTCTCTCAAGATTAGAATGTAACAGGTGGAGTCTAATGACTTTCTGAGAAACGAAGAAATCACCAAACAAAACCAAAAGAATGAAAAAATGGAAGAGAATGTGAAATATCTCATGGGAAAAAACAACTGACCTGGAAAATAGATCCAGGAGAGACAATTTAAAAATTATGGGACTACCTGAAAGCCATGATCAAAAAAAGAGCCTAGACATCATCTTTCATGAAATGATCAAGGAAAACTGCCCTGAGATTCTAGAACCAGAGGATAAAATAAGTATTCAAGGAATCCACTGATCACCACCTGAAAGAGATCCAAAAAGAGAGACACCTAGGAACATGGTGGCCAAATTCTAGAATTCCCAGGTCAAGGAGAAAATATTGCAAGCAGCTAGAAAGAAACAATTCCAGTACTGTGGAAATACAATCAGGATAACTCAATTTCTAGCAGCTTCTACATTAAGGGATCAAAGGGCGTGGAATACGATGTTCCAGAAGTCAAAGAAACTAGGACTCAAACCAAGAATCACCTACCCAGCAAAGCTGAGTATAATACTTCAGGGGAAAATATGGTCTTTCAATGGAACAGAGGACTTTCAAGCATTCTTGATGAAAAGACCAGAGCTGAAAAGAAAATTTGACTTTCCAACACAAGAATGAGAAGAAGCATGAAAAAGTAAACAGCAAAGAGAAGGCATAAGGGACTTACCAAAAGTGAATTGTTTACATTCCTACATGGAAAGACAATATTTGTAACTCTTAAGACTTTTCAGTATCTGGGTACTTGGTGGGATCACACATATACACATACACACACACATGTACATACGTGCACGCACACACACATACACACATGGATGCACATACAGAGACAGAGAGCACAGAGTAAATTGAGTTGGATGGGACCATATCTTAAAAGAAATTAAGGTAAATGGTGAGAGAGAAAGGTAGGAGGAGGAGAGAGGGTGAAATGGGGTGGGGTAAATTATATGTCATTCAAGAGGCAAGCAGGAGACTTTTTAGTGGAGGGAAAAAGAGGAGAGCTGAGAAAAAAAAAAAAAAAAACAAGAAGTTTACCCTCATCACATTCGACTAAAGGAAGGAATAAAATGCACACTCATTTTGGTATGAAAACCTATCTTACAATACAGGAAAGTGAGGGAGAAGGAGATAAGCAAGGAGGGGTAATGGTAGGGAGGGAAATGGGAGGAGGGAGCAATTTGAATCAACACTCTTGGGGAGGGACAGGATCAAAAGACAGAATAGAAACAATGAAGGGCAGGATAGGATAGAGGGTAATTCAGTTAGTCTTACACAACACGACTATTACGGAAGTCATTTGCAAAACTACACAGATAGGGCCTATATTGAATTGCTTACCTTCCCAAAGGAAGTGGGTGGGGAGGGTGGGATGGGGAGAAGTTGGAACTCAAAGTTTTAGGAATAACTGTTTAGCATTGTTGTTGCTACTAGGAAATAAGAAATACAGGTAATGGGGACTATTAAGTCATCTGGCCCTACAGGACAAAAGAGAAGATAGGGACAAGAGAAGGGAGGGAGGATAGAAGAGAGGGCAGATTGGTGATAGGGAAAATTAGATTACTCGGTGTATTGAGGTGGGGGGAGGGGAGAAAAGGGGAGAAAATTTGGAACCCAAAATTTTGTGAAAATGAATGTAAAAAGTTAAATAAATAAATTTTTTATTTAAAAAAATGTTCTAAATCACTTTTAATTAGAGAAATTCTAAGTAAAATAATTTTGAGGTACCACCTCACAACTATCAGATGGACTAATGTGATAGATAAGGATAATGACAAATATTGGAGGGGGATGTTGTAGAATTGGTTCACCAAAGCACTGTTTATGGAATTGGGAACTTACCTTAACTTTCTGCAGGGCATTGAGGATATATGCCCCAAACATTATAGAACCATATAGAACTATTAACCCAGCAATACTATTACTAGGTCTGTGTCCCAAAGAGGGGGGGTAAAGATTGAGGATGTATATGTGCAAAAGTATATAAAGCAGCTCTTTTTGTAGTTGCAAAGAATTGGAAATCGAAGGGATATTCATCAATTGGGGAATGACTGAACAAGCTGTTGTATATGATTGTGACAGAATGCCACTGTACTATAACAAATGATGAGGAGGATGCTTTTAGAGAAACCATGAATTATATGAACTAATGCAACATGATGCAAGAAGAACCACATGAACATTGTAAACAAGAAAAGCTATTTGACTGTAGGTTCTTCTCTTAACATGTGTAAGTCTCAGTTTACTCTTCTGTAAACTGAAAGTGTTAGACTTCATGACCTTTGAATTGCAGGCATATGACCTTTATATAGTTTTTAGGAATGCTGATTGCATATATGTTTATTCTTTCTCATATACATATATATATATATATAGTGCATGAGGAGCATAGGGAAATTTTTAATATGCTCTACTAAATTCAAGAAATGATAGAAGGCAGAGAATTTTCAATTTAATTTTTCTATCTTATTTCTGATAACGAGTATGGCACTTGACATAAAATTGGTGTTTGAAAAATGCTTATTAACTAAATAGGTCCTTTTGGTTTATATTAATCAACTTCAAGGTCATCCAACACACTCATACATACACACACATACACATATATACACACTTTTATCCTACCATGAGCATATATGCATCAGCTTCAATTAGTTAAACATTTTTCTATATTCACCAATTATTAAAATGTAAATATTTTAGCAAAAAATATATTGCCAGCATTTCTTCTTTAAAATTATGTCTTACAATGATGGAAGTTTTTAAAAAATTAGTGAATGAATAAAGCTTTGATTAAACACTTGCTATATATGAAGTGATTTGTCAAGTGCTGGAGATACAAATAGATATATAAGACAGTCTCTGCTTTCGAAGATCTTAGATTCTGAATATGGAGATGACATATATGGAAGGTTCCAGCTAGAAGTCAAGTGGAAAAGTTCCCTGAGCTTTGGGGTGCAGCAAGAAAGATGATGATAACTCTTATTCTTTAATGTATACATACATATAGATACAGACATGAGTGTATGTATGTACATGTATACTTAGGTACGTGCATATATATGTGTGTGTGTGTGTGTTTGCATATATCTTCATGTATACATGTGTTTATACAAATGTGTGTATACGCATTTCAATCTCTGTATCTATCTACCTATATTCCACTTGTTATTTTCACTAGAGTTACAGAATTCCAATTTTTTCACATACAAAAATAGGCATGATCATATAAAAATATTCCAGTGCATTTGGACAGATGCTCAGTCTATTCATTCCACCCCTAGTGTAGTCTTGGCAGATACACGCAGAAAGATATTGGGCACAAAAGTGTCAGGGATGGTATCTCTATTTCAAAAATTTTTTATCAGTCTAAGATAATCATTTGTTCAAATACTCTTCTTGATATCTGTCTAAGAAATATAGATCAACTCTAGTTATAACTACTGTTCTGACTGTCTAACTTTATTCATTGGTAATCTGGTTGGTATACATTTTTACCTCTCTCCTCTGACTTCTATGACAGTCAGAACCACACTGACCTGTCTATGAAACTGTCAGAGTGAGCTACGATGATGAATTGAATTTTTTTTACTATTATTTGAAACAAGACTTACTTCAAGACCAAATAAGTAAATAAACTACTTAGGAAATATGGGGTAAATTTTTTTGGCCATGGCACACCTTTGTCACAAGAAATTTAATTTTGAATAAAAGTTGTTTATTTGGTTACAGTAATTGGTAGTGATAAAGTGA